>DWPA01007494.1:0-10297 GCA_018251375.1 Calpodes ethlius | reverse complement strand
TGTTAAATATGTAACATCGCGAGTTAAATAAAGGCTTTAAGGTACTAATACAATAAATATCAAATAAACCTATTTTTTTTTGTTGATTCTCACTAACCTCAAAAACGGCGTAAGCTTTGGATAAAATTTTAACATGTTCGGAAATAAAAATGAATACATTTTCAAGAATCCTATCTAAATAATCTTTCGAATTTACTGCGACGTAGATTTTCCTAACCAAAGCAAAAGCGGTTACCAGTTAAAACACGTATACTTTAAACCGAGTTAAAATAAAACGTAGATAAACTAAGGTGAGGCGTGTAAAAGATATTGAATTATTCCCTGAAGTGAGGACGCGTTCCCCTAGACGTGCATGCCCCGATAAAACATACCCGGCCTAAGTAAATAGCAGGACTGCACGCATCTGCCACTCTTAAACCGAACGTGGCGTCGACTGATAACAATGTATGTGGTAAAACGTTTTCTGAGCACGAAAAAACTACACTCGCGCGTGAAATGAATAAAGATTTCCGTTTAGTCAGAACTGAATATTGATTTCATCACATTAGCTGCCACTTGAAGGATATCTCCTTAGACAGGCATTAAGTTGACTCTTTTATTTTGTAACATTATCACCTGAACATTAGCGATAGTTCAGGGTATACCAGCCTCTTCTCGAGCACTACACTCTCCTTATAATTAATGAGATTATCTAGTTATATCTGTAGGACCAGTACACTCTACTGGCTATAGACTATAGTCGTCCTGTAAGTGTGCTCTTTGACTATTGCTATCTTGGCGGTATTTGCCGTGGTGACTAGTAGTGACCATGCACGGAGCTAATAATAGAATTGGCGTGATCAATTCAATATTTATGTCAAACTTAGTTATTTCGCATTGTGAGAGGAGAGCCGAGCCCAGCAGGTATGGATTGTAATGATGACAGTGTGATTAATGAATAATCAGCAATCAAGGAGGATATAAAATTGAAGCCGCTAACAGCAACTGCGTGGAGAAAATAGCCATCTTATTGCAATTGTCAATTGGTGATTAAATTTATTGAATATCATTAAAAAGGTTAAATATTAGGTACGTACATTATTAGACGATCAAATTGTATTCGGATGTGTAAGTCAGCGTTGTATATAATGTTTTCAATAGTTTACACTGTAAAGCAGCGCCATCTTTTTTTGAAAAGCATAAATTATAACAGATAGCATTCCACAGAATATAAATGAGATATCATAGAGATGGCACTTACAAAAAAAATACGTAAAAAAATCGTTACAGCTGTTTTGGATAAACCAATTAGGTACGTATACAACTATTGGTTGTTGAAAGTATGGAATAAATAAATTACTTATTCAATTTGTTCAACATTGCTGAGGTACATACATATTAAGTAACATTCATGTAGTCCTAATTATAAATTCAAAACAAAATGGCCGATGACTTCTTTTATATTATAATCTTTTCTTACCATAACATGAATACCTAATCATACATTAGTAATAAACTTCTTCTAAATAAATATACCTTTATATAATTTTAAATAAATTATTCTTTAAAATTATATTTCTCAAAGGCCAGAAGGATGATATTATTTTTTATGTAAAAAATCAAGAAGTGTTACCTAGTAATGGTTGCCGTCCCTCCCGAAATATTGGGACTGTCTGTATTATTGAGGCTTTTGTCTTGACGAACATTAAAATGTCCTATAAACTGACCTTATCCGTGAAATATATATATTGAATGATTTTAAACAGGATAAGCATTGACAAATTTAATTAGAGGAATCCCCGGCTTCTTAATAAAAAAATATTTTTATACAATTATATAAGTAACTATGTGAATGAACATTATCAACATAATCGGAAAAACACAATGTAGATAATATAAAAATTCACTGCGTTACGGAAGAATTTAGTCATATTTGAATTTCTGTTCCACCTGTCCGACGTAACAAAATATGGTAACATTACACCAGTTGATAGGTAAGTGACCACCGCTTCAATAAGCTTTAGCGAAACCAAAATCGTCGCATATACTTTGGCAGCCAAGAATATAGAAGGTAGATAGTAAGCAGAGGGTTCATCTATTGATTCTCCGAAACTGCAACGAATACACGTAAAAATAATTCACGATAGACTTTAGAAAAAAGATGGTTGCTAACTGGGTAAAAGCTGTAACACCGCAAGTACCGACGCTACTGAAGATTGAGACAGGGAACCTAAAAACGGTCCCAATCCGTTCGTCATAGCCTCGTTCATTGTTCAACAGGATGTCCCTTTAATGCCTGACTTGAACTCAAAGATGGATAGAGTCCCTAAGGAATCTCGTGCATTATTACTCAAATTTCAAGAGCAATTATCGCAAAAAGACCTAGCATTATAAGCCAATTTGGAATCTTGCCTTAAAAACTTATAAACATATTTATGTGTAGTTCATGGATTTGACTACGTATCAATCTGGACTAAGCGACAAAGTGCACGGTAACATGACTAGTTTCATGAACCATCAAGAGCAATTCGGTCAGTAAGTAATCTTGGACCTGAACTTTAGACACCAGATTTATTCAATTATTTATTCATTTGGGTATAATATAGCAATATAATTTGCAGGTATTCTTTGCTTCTGACACCGTTTTGAAACTGTTTATGACTACGTATATGCATATTATATTTTTTAAACCTTAGGCTCTGTCGTTTGTGTTTCGGAGACAAAGAAATCTGGTAGTTTTTTGTTTCTTTTACTTATAATTTATCTAAAATATGCAATCCAGGTGTAATTAATTATAAATAGATGTTAATAAAAGTGCTGAATAAATGTCAGGTACCCAATTATGATTCTCCTGGGAAGGTACCACCGCTTCACCTATTTCTGCCGAGTTACCATTGTCTTATAGCAGTGAAATTATATTCCGATCTGAAGGGTGCTCGAGATTGCCGTTACTAAAATCCTTACCAACAGTCCTAACCTACACCAAAATTCCTAACGCCCACAGTCCTCTTACTATCAAGAATAAACCGATATTTTTAACATCTCATACTAACAGGATTAATTTACTATCAGTTCCTACTACAATCCTATTAGAGGTTAGTCACAGGTGCCTATGGGCAGCAGGGGACGGAGACACTGCAAGCTCGTTTACTAACCTAATCCCACAAAAAGTAAATGAATTCTGTCACCTGGCAAAAATTCCTACCACAACCATAGACAATATCCATACCTCTGTATTAAGAACTGTACTCCTCTTTGTAAGAAATAACCTAAGCCCAGAAATGGAACAGTTGTGTCACAGAAAACGAGTCTTTAATCCATTCGTATAAAGAGTGAACACTTATCACGAACCGAATACGTTTTTGAAAATTGACACTGCAAACGTGATACTGATTCATTACTCGAAAATTACCTTCGAAATTGTGTGCGAAGTGCCGAAGCTCATGAACGGATAACGGACAGAAAAAGTTCGTCACACATTCACGCGCACTCTTGTCCACAATTCTATTTGCTGAAGCAATTTTGCGAAATGCCACAATTTATTTAAAAATTACGCCCTTGTTTGTGTGGGTAAATATTGGCGTGTTTGGTTTATGATAATGGCAACACCGAACGGCAGGTAGACTCCAGACCGGCTAGCGACAGTATTATTTACCTGTACACATATTATTTAATATTTACCGTCGCAATGTAAAGTTTACAATATAATATTTGTTAAGTATGCTCCTCTTTTAAATTTTATGTCAGGTAATAGGTAAATAGGTAGAGTAGATTATAATATCGTTAGCATTCTATTAAGCTGGACTTTCATTAAATTACAACGAGTAACGATGAGCCTCCTGATGGTAATTGACCATAAAAGCATGACCGACCTCTAACTTGATGGTTATGTCAATCAGAAACCGATATATTACTGGCTCTAAGACACTGCTAGCAGGCTTAAAGATTCCGTAGGTAAATCTGGAAGAATAATAGTAACTAGCGAATAATAAGACTAGCAGACTCCAAGAGGAGAAACATCATAATCATGTAGTTTGACAGAGTGCAAAAATAAAAGGAGTTATATATTCCTATGGTAGAAAATTGATTGCCAGAGTTCAATTCAAAAATACCTTACTACCTTTTACCTTTTACCTTTTATTTGAAATTTGATTGTTTGAAATCATATCAAATTCATTGAAATATCTACAAAATAAATATAATTACATGGTTAGATTTTAATCAAATATGTTGTCAAATAGTATTTGTTAGGTACTAAGTATTGGTCATAAGTAAATGTGAAATAAATATCAAATACTCAGTTTATTTATTTTAAATTTTTATCTTTGTTAAATTACTTTAAATCAATAAGTTTTGAGTTAAGTCATTCCATTTCCATTGTAATTATTTGTTTTGATTAAGTTAAGTTATAATCCTTGTAATAGCATATCTAATACATATTTATTTTAAGAATATTTTTTTTATTTTCTGCTTTTTCAAATATTTATTACAAATTATGGCTGAAAACGTTTATAAGAGTTCTTCTTTTTATTTAATTAAAAAAAAAATCACGGTAGATATATTGTGCAAAATATGTGGTAGTTAGACAGGGATACCTTGTCACCACGAGAACAATCGGAAATAGACACAGACAAAGAAAAATTAACGTCCTCTAACGGGACAGAACAAACAAATTTTGCTTATCCAATTCCAGGATGGATAGATTTATAACACAAGTATTGACGCTTTACATTACTTTACGTTACTCAGCACTTGCTGCCAAACAAACTCCTCGATCTAAAGACAAACTGCAAACAATATCATCATAGTATTTGTACTGAAACAACAAATTTGTAGCTAGCTTTAAATGCAAGCCAACATGCTAGTACACACTCATCGTGTGTACAGAGACAATATGTAGGAGACTACTACGATCTTAAGCAAGGCGACAAAATGAATCTCCGCTCGCGACTGATACGGCCCAATTCAAACACAGTCAGCGCCATTTTGTTTTGACAAGCGGCTATCTCGCCGGTCCTTAAACAAACCAACCTCGTCTCAATTGTAAGAACACAAGATCTAAACTCGAACGGAGCGGGAGCGGTGTAGAAACATCGGAAATTAAGGGAGGACCAGACACGATTCTGTTTGCCGTCTAACGTGGTCCCAGGACGAAGTTACAAATATTTGACGTGTCAATTTTGCGAATGTTGACCGAGAATTGCGGTTAATATTCCCGACCCGACCAACCTGCTCGCGCGGTCACCCTTTCATTAAATGACTAAAATAGTCCAATTGTTAATTGATTAAGTCGGGGCTCGAGTCGATGTAGATATTCAATTAGAGTAGCTACGAGCGATCAGAGCAATCCGGGATAAATAAGATTTATCTTAAAATAGTATTGCTATGTCGAGTCTTAATGTGAGTGCCTACTTTTAATCAAACAAACTAGTCTTATAAATTAAATTTTCAGAGAGGTATCTTATATAAGTACTTAGATAGTTAAGTAACGAAAAGTGTTACTTATATCTGGGGAATTTAAAGCTGAACATGTACTGGACGTCATGTACCTAAATAAAACTTCATCTAGATCTATATGTTTAAGTACTTACATTAATCTGATCTTTGAAGGTAACTACATCCTTCCATTCCTGAAGATATTCGAGGATGAAGACGTCAAGTGAATGGCGAGAATTTGTATGCATGTGTGAAGATTTGACATAAAAATATAGTTTAACAAACTAAAAACACGCTTTTATTGTACCTATTGACCCTAGCATTAGCTTATATCAGTCCTTTCATTTCACTGTTCTTATGGTCACTCTGCTTTTCCATCATCAGACCAGCTCTATGACACCATTATATCGCATTGTCATTCAATTTACATATGTATACAAAATGTCAGCTCAATCGGACACTGGGAAATGGATCAAATTTATCTCATAAGGCTTGATTAGAGATACACCGAACATGAGAAACGTGTAACTAAAAAAAGCTTGTATAACTATAGCCTATAAGACGTGGTTACATAAATACATATGCAAATATTTGCTCCTTTTTGATGTGAGTTAAAATGATAACCGAGATATTTAATTCTACCATAAATAATTAAATATATCAATGTTGAAACACACTACTTACCGATCTCATTTGATGGCGGATCGGGCTTCGAAGTTAACGCAATTTATTTTATGAAATTAAAACAGTGCTTTTATAATAAAGAAAAATGTCACGTAGGCTAAAGTTTTGTGGCAATCACAAAGACATAAGTTAAGGCTGGATATCTTTAATCCACTTTCATTCACATTCAAATAATCAAATAATTAGAAATGACAATTATCGTCCTTCAAAAATGACTCAACTACTGAAATAATAATACCTAATCTCTTTTGAGTTAATAGACTTAGTCAAGTAATTGTTTTTTTTATTTGATCTTCATTGAAACTATTTTAAGGAACGAAAATACTCAGAATAATAATAAAATCATTACCCGCCATCAAACTTGGAGCAGTGAAAAATAACGAAGAACTTTGCTAAGAAGAGAAAAAAAGAGAAGAAATAGATATTGTGATCTATTGCAATTAAATTGAAAAAACTATCATTATTCCGTATAATTGCAACACAAAAGCGAAGCGATAAATAAAAGCGTTGTAACAGCTTGTTACAGCGGCGCTCGTTACCGCCGAGCTATTTATTTTCGAGTGGCACCATCGAAGAGTCCATAAACAAAAAAACACTTCGGCGACTGTTTTCATTGCCAACAATGCGCCGAACCACTTTACCCTAGTGTTAAGAGTGAGGTTTAGAGTAGGCACTCACTTTTCGCGACAAGGTATCTGAGTAGGGGCACTCGGTTCAGTATTTTCATTGTGTGCTTTTAATTTTGAGTGCGCGAACTAGCTCGCTCTCCCGGGACGTATGTTTGCGAGGGTAATATTTGCTTCCGCTGTATAATTCAACCGGCCGCCATATTTGCCAAAGAGCAATCATTTTAATATCGTCAGCCATCACATTAGGGCAGAGCGGGATACTTACTTTGTTGGATGGATTAATTTTTCAGTTTTAATTAGATAGATGCCCTGCGTTTCGGGACTTTCTGCTGCCAACCGTTGGCAAACTTTGGAGAGGAATCCATTTTTGAATTGAGTTCAATGTTTGTACATTACGTTTATCGAGAAAATGAATGGTTTGCTTTTTTTAGGTTCTTATTAAAAATAAAATAGACTTAGTAAGTAGGTACTGCACTGCGGTAACGTTTAATGAAACAGTTTTATTTGGCGGTTGTTTCGAAAATAAGAATACAGAATACCACTTCAAAAGTCTTAAATGCTTACTAAAAATTAACCTAAGTTGGTAGTATTATGTAGGTAGGAACGAATTTTGAATTCGAACATGACGTACCCATTTTCACGGTCGAGGGGGGGGGCGCAAATTTTTAACTATTAAACGCATAATAAATAAAAACTTTATGAATAGCAATAAGTACGTATTTGAAGGCAAACAAGAGCCCCTGTCTCCCCGTTTAGTTGGGGGAATATAAAATAATATAATAAGTAGGTATAGATATATACACCAAACAATAAGGATAAGTTGGATACTAGGCTCAGAACAAGATTAGAATATAGTGGTGATATTATAAGCACCGTCTTTCAACCTGAAGAATAAGAGATATTTAAAGTAAATTTCTTAATAAAAATGAAACCAGTCGCTACTAACTATATTCGAGGGTAGAGGTAGACTATCCACACGTACACACATGCTATTGATGATAATGTGTAAAATTTACGCACATTTAGAGAGTTACTATGAAACATTCTAGAGTTAGACTAGAGTTTTCTATCTTAATTTGAGTTGTGGAATTTAAACACAATCTCTACTTGGAGGAGACCCTATATATTAAAATGATTATGTGTAAGTTTGATAATGCATTCGTCTGTTAGTTTACTACACATAGTAAATAGTATGATATTCATAAGTTCTTGTAGCGTAAAAGAGAAATATTTACGAGAATGCCTATATCTTCAAAAATATATGTATATGCTTCCTACTATAAATAATGAAATATTACGATAAGCTTAACATTATTTTTTTATTATTTACTAGGCAAAGAACACGTAATTTTTGTGCTCACGGAGACAACCCAGTAATAATATCGACGTTAATAGTTACCGGTACAATTTTATGATTACATGCGTAAGCACCGCCATCTCTTATTTAATAGAGATACTTCTTAGTAACGTTATACTACAATTCAGTTTGTCACAAATCCGACAGTTGACACTAGAGGGCAATGGAATGCAATTCATAAGAAAATTATAAGATTTGTATTATAAAAGCTAACCCGTCCACGCATTGCAGTTGCTCAGGTTTACGTTATATTATATTGTAGTAAACTATTCACTTACCCTTGCCAAAATATTAACGGATATTGTAATGTGTCAAATGAACTGTGTGTTGTCTCATCTTACCTTACACCGCCATCTGTTAGAATCTTATAGAACTAACAGATGGTAAGCAAATAATTTGCAAAAAAAAAATATTGCGACTATAAATTTAGATATAAGCTATCCTATCTTTCAAGTTGGACTGCCCACAGTGTGCACAATTGTATTAAAATTGGTTAAGTAGTTTAGATGTCCATCACGGTCCAACACCGTGACACGTAATTTATATATATTAAGATTTGTTTATAAGACCTACTTCATAATAATATTATTGAGAAACGTAAAATACTAAAGTAAATTATTTATTTACCAATGACACAGTGTAGATGCCACGAAACGTATTATAGAACTAAACCCTGAGCGCGTTGCTACGCAAAAAACTAAAATAAGGTAATCACAGTGGCGCCATCTGTCGAAAATTGGTCGGACCAACTCAGAAACCTTCGTGGGCTCATATACAACAACTTTGCTGAAGATCATCACATAATCAGATGCATAGTTTACGATTCTATAAAGGATATACAAAGATTAATTTATATATATATAGATTTGCTCATTGATAATGACGTGCATTGAAAATATATTTTATAAAATAAATGATGCTATTAAATGCCAATAGTATATTTGAAAAATGGAACATAAAAAAAACAGATTTTAATTATTATATAAAATTTAATCAATTATTCAATAGACCCTTACATACAACACGCTATATCTATGCAAACATGGCCAGTTTGAAATAAATTAACATTTAAGTTTCACTTAAAACGTAATTTGAGTAGTTCTGTTAAAATAACTTGAGAAATTATGTCAATATTATTTACAAATCATTAATTTATATTAATAATGTTACAATGCGTACTTCAAATTGAAATACATAATTAAAAATTATTCCACAGTAACAGATAATATTGTAAAAATAAATTTAAATACGCCGTAAATTCCTGCGTCGTATTTAACTAAGCTAACACAATCTTTATCTGTAAACAACCATAATGACATTATTTTAAATTATTGCGTTTATAGAGAACTGTCAACTCATTTAGAATTGCTGTCAATATTAGAGTTAGTAAACAACTCAGCAGACCTGATGTCATTCTAAAATTAAATGGCAAAATAAAATCTCATGATTTTTAAATAACCCTAATTTGTGATTAAAAAAAAATTACTTTTACCTTACAAACTAAAGTGCCACTGCACTTAAACGAAAATAAGTCATAATGGAATAATTTAAAAACTTATATAAGTACTCCTACTCAACCACTAAATCAAATTCTTCAATGTCTTCACACATTGAGTTGAAGCCAGCAGCCCAAGCCTCGACTTCTTGTTCCTGTAAAAATAAGAATTCATTTAAGGTTCAGTTTGAATTGGTATGCATAGAAACTATCAATAGAAATTGATATGTGCTCTCTGTGACATATTTGTTACTGAATAAAGAATTAAAAACATATAATTACAATCGGACAGTGAGAGTATTTTGGTAATACAGTTAAAAAGCATTTTATAAAGTAACAGGAACTTGGAATGTGACAATTATTCCTTTTATATTCTATGATTAAAATTGGCGTTTAAAAATATTATGGATTTATAAAACACGAAATAGAAATCAAAATAGGATAAGAGGAAATCACTTCTAATCATTCTTTTCTCTTTTTACCCCAAGAAAAAAGAAACAAATATCATTAAGATGCTCATCCTACTGATGGACAGATTAACGTACTGCTACTTTCAATAATCATAAAGAACGCAATTTTACAGTAGAGCAGTAAGTTAAAAAATAACTTACAAAAAATTATTATAATTAATTGTGTAATTTTTTTTACCTTTATTGTAAAATATGTCCTAATTTAGCAATCTCAAATCATAAAAAAAAATTGATAATACATTAAATT
>DWPA01007493.1:0-10297 GCA_018251375.1 Calpodes ethlius | reverse complement strand
AATTTAACAAGAATTAGTAAAGTCCCATACATTTCGTAAAGTATAAATCGACCTTATACTTTGCACTTTATCTGAGACTATATTCTAAAGTTCCCGCGCCAGTACCGGCCGCTCCGCCGCTAGTGGAGCAGCTGCCGTTCAGATCTCGTAAGGACGGCGGGACACTATTTATCGAAATGAATTGTTCAAATATTGCAGCACGTCCCCGCCTTGAGCCGTAGCTCCATGATTATTTATGGCCCCTCGCTAAATAAATAAAATGTTGTGTCGTAAACTTGAAGTATTTAGTCGTACGAATAAACTACAACGGACGGGTAGCTTGCGGCCAGTGCACGCTATAAAATATATAATCAATCATTTTGTATTAAAATTTGTACTTTCTTTCATTTCGTTATTCGTAAAACATTTGAAATAAATATTATTATGTTACGTGTTAAGACTCGCAGGTTTGATAAAATGCCAAAATAGGGTTTGATACACTTGCTACACAATAGTGATAATATTCAGACCAAAGTGAACACAGTCCCCCACTGGTGGACAGCAAGTGTTTCGCTCGCGGAGAGAACTCGTCGCTTCAGTATCCGAAAATAGAATGCATCCGGGTACGATTTGAGCATTCTTACCTTACCTATATAAGACATCATATACATTATACAATGAAGTGGGGGCTGCAGTCCATGACTTCTGAAATGGACATCCGAGTAGTAGTTATAATGTAACACAAAGCTAATGCCAACACCTCCGCAGCCGCGACAGTGCGCCGGCGCCGGTCAGTCATTCGAATATAACATCAACAGTTCTCCTGACATCACAAGTTTGTTAGTCCAGGCGACCTAATAAGGCAAGTTAATTACTTAAGTTTGTCCGTATCGTAAACTGTTTGTTATGTGACGAGATAATCCCACCACCAGACTTTGTAGTATTTTTAGGTCGCGCGCCCGTTATCCGGTCGCCGGTCAATGTGTCCCTTCTGTTAGAGAAGACCGTAAAACCGTTTATCCGGTTATCGCAGAGGCGGACCCCACTTCCAATTCGGCCGGCAGCGCCGCGGTCACCGGTGTCCATCGCATCACGCCGCCCGTCCACTTGCCCACCGAGTACATAAAATCAGCACTGTATTAACTATACGTATTTATAAAGCAGTACGCTCGAAATACTTACATTTTGAAGAGGAATTAATGGGTGGTCTAGAAATATGGCTTGAACCAACAAGAACAGATGTAACGACGAGGACCGTGCGGTGTGCGAACAACCAACCCCACGCCTACTGCACCAATAAACTGATGTCAACTGGAATGCTCTACTTACTCCGTATTTTTTTCTGTGGAAAATATATTGCGTACACAAACAGATAATACATTTCCACATTTTCAATTCAAAGGAATCCAAATTATCTATGCCATTGGGTTTCCCTCGCAACGTAAAATACGAAGGTTTGAGTTAATTTAAATCGCGTTTCGATTTAGAATATTGTTCCTTTGAACGGACCCAAACGTACCGGCACCGAGGCGGCCGCCGACGACGATATAATTGAGTTTGTACTCAGTTCGCCGGCCGCCAACAGTAAACAGTACTACGAACAACAACCGGACCACAACCCACCATACGGTGGTGACAGTAATTGTAGGCAAGTATTAAAAGGACTGGAAGTTAGGACCGTTAGTGTAGGTTAGTCCTGTTGGCAAGTATTAGTATCTTGTTTTACTCGAAACAGGTCCCAGATGCTTTGCTACCCTTAGGACCGATGTTCGCCTCCTGTACAAGTGTATCCAATAACTTAAAGCATCCATCAGACCGGGAAACAATGCCATAAGACAATTATTACGTTAACCGTAAAGGTTCTACCAATCTGCTGAATACCTCCAAATTAGATTGACGTTTAATATGTAACAATTACTATGTATGTTAACGTGCATGCGCAACGGGCTGGTTTGTACGTACAGTAGCCGACGCGCCGGGCAAACGTTGGCTGACACATTTCACGCGGTCCCTTCAATGATCTTTCGTTAAATTATCTCACAAATAAATGATTACATTTGATTTCATTCGATTCAACGACCCGTCGATAGCCGACTGACTCCTGATGGGCGTGAATATTATTATTTTATTTATTTTAAGGTAAAATTTAAATTAGTGGATCTTATTACAGTTACGTGAGACGGCCCAGATGGATATTAATGAGGCTTTAAAAATCAAAAGAGATCTTATTTTCGCTGCTGACTAAGTGTGTAATTAAAACTTTTAACAAAAAATGTAACCGACTCCATAATATCAACCAAAAAGTATAAAATAATAAGATAAAATCTTAAAACTGTTTTCGTGTTCGAAGCACCTATAAAGCTGTAGGTAGCCGGCATGCTTTATCTCCACACATCATCACACGACGAAGGTTTCGGTATCATGACATAAACAGTAAATATCTTCTAGCACAGTTCAATTATTCCCATCCATTGAAGAGTTAAAGTCACATCGTCGGACCCTGAGATGATTAGTGTTGTACAGGCTGTGCAGTTTCCATGGTACCGATAGAGATATCTGTAAACATTATTTAAATACGTTCCTCACCTTATCTCCGGGACCCTTCATGAGATCCTCGCCATATTTACGTTAGACCACTTTGAAGTTTTCTTTGATACAATACGATATAGATCATTGAAGTCGGTCAAACCGTTTCGGAGTAATCTCATAGAGTCATATCCGTAAGCTTCAAAAGTAATCTTGTATTTTAAGAGATAAAAGATTCGTGTACAGGACACGAATCTGGTTTTCCGCATGGGAGACCGTGACCACCGAGCTATCGTGACTTAATTATTCAGAGCAGACCTTGTGACCTGATATCTCTCAATAAATTTATTAGCTCAATTTAATTGAGTCGGGCGGCGCCGCGGCCTGTAATTTACCCCACGCTCCGGCAACAGCCTACAATTAGATATCCAACGTGGAGCCGATAGCAGTGATCAGCTCGGGAGCGGCGCCGGACACTCGCCGACGGATTTATAACGCCAGGCCGCGCCGCCCGCACGCGGCGGTGTTTACCGATTGTGGTATTTGTGAACTTCTGCCTGAAATACTCGCTTGCTGAAACAACCTGTGTATGAACGGTATCAATTGATATGGCTAGTTATGTAATATACCCTATGAAAGTAACTGTACCATATTTGGTCCTGCCTAAATTGAAGCTACTTTCCCGAATGGTGTTAGATAGATACCGATATGAGTAAATGTTTTATCTTCATAAATTTAAGTACATTTGTATGCAACTAAAATATAAAAGGATTTTTTTATTTCCAAGATCATGCTTTCGAACGAACTACGTTCGCTTAGTATGATATTCTTTCGTTGTAAGTGGTATCTACTGAACTGGACAGCAAATATTTTGATAAACATTTAAGTAATTATTCGTGATATATTATGTCCAATAACACTTTCATTAACAAAAACAATTAATTCTATAAGACAATCGGCGCAAGTCTTCACTTACATTATATTTTCTAAATTTAAATAATGTGGTGTTTATAGATAGTGGCGAGATGAAAGAAATTGCGGCGAGAGCCGGCCGGAACAAGTCGCTCTCAGCCTACACCGTGGTGAGGTAGCAACGGCGGCGGGCTTCCAGTACGAAACCTTAGCGGCAGTAGTTCAGGCCAGCCAGTGTCGTACGATCTTACAATAACATTATAAATTCTAACAATATAAGCGGGAGAGATAATGATTACACAACTGAATGAACAAAAGTTGTTGAGTGCTCTGTAAACATTAAACTGGAGACACAGAGCCTTCATATATTTCTCTCTCAATTCGTTCACGCTCGATATGTAATGAATTGCAACTGAGCTCGTACCGGTGTGTCACTGCAGCCAATTAACTAATCCATACCTAGTCGCTCGACGTCGAAAACTTGAGCGGTACTTCAGTCGCAGCGCCACGAGAGTGCTGTGAACAATCACATTAAAGTCTAAAATCACGGAAATCTAGACCGCAATTATTCATACTCAGCTGCTCCGCAGGAGCGCGGCGGCGCGGGGCGGCGCGGG
The DNA here is from genome assembly GCA_018251375.1 of Calpodes ethlius. Classification (NCBI taxonomy): domain Eukaryota; kingdom Metazoa; phylum Arthropoda; class Insecta; order Lepidoptera; family Hesperiidae; genus Calpodes; species Calpodes ethlius. Next base: position 6,263 of record DWPA01007493.1, on the reverse strand, counting down.
GCGGCGCGGGGCGGCGGTGTCATTAGTACCGGCAAATCAACATCTACAAATCAACGACGGACGTGTGAACACGAACGTTGCTGCAGAATGTTCTACTTTATGAGTTTGAATATTGCACGCGTGTATACACACTGTCAAAATATTGTCATTCGCTTTGATCATTAAATATACGCGACAGTCTCCAATTACTGGCTCACAGATTGAGCTATGCAGTTTGCGTGGATCGTTGCGACGCAGAGATATGCCAGACAACAACCAAGTACATAATATCTAGCGATGGTTGGCTGTGTGAGGGAAATGTACGTTATGACCGTCCAGAAGTGAGCCCAGGAGCTCTAGATTGCCGGTTACACTTATACAGGTGATTGCTTACATGTCCTCAGGTTCGTAATGCGTATGGGATCAGTTTCTAGTGGGACAAATTACTAATACTTTCCAACAGGACTAGCCTACACTTACTAATGGTCCTAACTTCCAGTACTTTTAATAAGAAATATTAAATGACTTATGTTGTCGCTGATATATTTAATGTCAGTAATAAGTAACAGGCCTACAGGCCTATTCGGTTTTCAATTTCTCGTACTGACCATACTTACCACGTAGTGAAGTGCACCCTTCCCCCCTCCCCACCACACAAAATCCGGCATCGCTAACACTTTCAACCTTTAGTCGTACTGTGACTTTTGATAGTTCTCCACGTTTCCCTTATCGGAACATGTAATAAAGACGGAGGCGCCACCGGCTCGATCGCTCGGTCATCAAATGGGCTTACAACGCCGTAATGCGCCCTTATCGCCGCCAGGTGGCGTGCCAACCTCATCGCATTACGTCATCCCGGAACGATAGCTCGCTGATCACTCTTACGAACATTTGTAAAGAAAATAGTCGCGTGAATATGATTTAGATGTTGTTTATTGAAGGGAAAAATGTTAATCACGACTGAACATAACTAGACCCAGCACTAGCAACTCGAAGAATGTGCGCGTTAGTACCGACCGCGCGACCGGTAGGGGCCGGGGCCATCGTATTCAAATCATTCGTAGTAGCTACGTAGCCCGCTACGGCGTAGCTCGCTGTCGCCGGCGCGGGCCGATCGCCTCAAATAATGTTTGTTCGGCTTTTCTACTGAGATTAGCATACAATAATGTTTATTTCCAAAAATCTATCCCACCGCAGGTGGGGTCGTACTTAATATTATTATCCTATTTTCCATACTATCTACATTTTGATCCCATTATCCTTCGGCGACTACTGCTGGTCTTGAGCTTCAACTCGAGGACTAATTGAAGTCAGAACTTGCAGTATGCACATCTCGTATTACCTCCAAATAGAATATCCTCGCATCCTCAATAAAACTGTTCCATGGGTCTCCAGTGTTATATTCAAAAGTTCACAAAATATTGGTATATATCATATACTCCGCGTTTTCTTAATATACGCAGATGGACTTATCCAGAATTTAGTTTGAAATAAACGAAGTTCCTTGACTTATGTAAATATACGGTGGTATAGAATGTAATAAAATATTATTCCGTACAAAACGTCTTGGTTTTACCGAAATTCCCAAAAATATGAATTATTTTAAAAACGTCGACGTCAACTGCAACATTTAATTATAATATCTGGAGACGGCGATGACGCGAGACGTCATTTCGCTGGATGTTTGCGGAAAACGGACCGAATGCGGGCAGGGCTCCGTGGTCGGAACTACATCGACTGTTACTTGTTAACGACTTGAAATCAGTCGCGGCAGTACCCGCATTGGTTTTCTATAAAAACTCGTTGTATATACTACTTTCGTTATCATTTTGACCGCGTGATTAATACACATATCCATGGAAAAATACAACTTTCTAGTACCCATTGTCACTGCGCTAAGCTTCAGACGCACGGACGGGTTTTGAATACAGAACTCAAAAAATGACCAGTAAGCAGGCAAGTTCATAGTAAGTCATTTACGAACAACATAACCTATTATAAATGCGAGAGTGTTTGTTTGTTTTGCTGTTTGTTTGTCCTTCTTTCACGGCTCAACGGAACATCCAATTACGATGTATATTTTAGTGAAATTCAAGTAAGAGTCTAACAACAAAGTGTTGTCTATCAACTAATGATGGAAAGGAATTGAAAAACTTTTTATTGCTGTTCCTTTCTCACACGCTTGCGAAGCCGTGGGCAATATCTGGTAAGAAATAAAAGTGATACACATTTACTAGTATAAATCACAGATGTGAATCCTTTCAATATCGAGCCTGCCCCAACATCTTCTGAAAAAGAGATAATACGTATTATTATTATGGTACATATATTTATAAATGTATAAAGTTAGCGCACGATGTCGCGTCGCTGCCGAACTCGGTCCGGGCGAATACAGTCGCGCGCCACCGCGCGGTGCGGCGAGTGCCGGAGCGCGGGCGGCGGGCGGCGGGGTGCGGGGGCTTGACGCATCCGCGGGAACAAATCGAGTCCCATTTTGATTTTCTTCCTTACCCATTTGTTTTATAGTGGCTTTTAGCGAAGAATATTCGCCGTTCGCACTCCCCATTGAGTTCATAGTGAACGATTTTTCTAACTGATCGCATTATTTTGAAATTTGTTCTCCGTATTTGTAGCTCGGTTACTATATCAAATACTCGTATGTAACGTCAGATTTAAATTTAAATGGAGTACTATGATGACGCACTCCGCCGCTGTAGACTTATAACGCATAAATACCAGTAGCATAAAGGAGGTTAGGAGACCATTAAAGCATTAAAGTTTGTGATATTAAAAATTCTACGCGTGAACTTGAATTGTGTAAATATTTGACAATATAATTATGTAATTGAATAAATATATGCAACATCTTTATGCGAGTTGTGACAGTCGATCGAGGCACTAGCTGGGAGCTGCGGCTACCAGGACCACTTTGCCACCAGTAAGAAGAGATGGCTCCACTGGTGATGGTCCACTCATGAATCACTGCTATTAACAGATTCGTAACAATGGACGTTAGCTTTATCGATTATCGACCTGTTCCTTCCCTAGACTAGCAATGTTAGTGTTTTGACAACAAATGTCGCGGAAAACGATGATTTCTTAAATACATTCCGTCAGAATAACTAGACATAAAATATTATTTAAAGCTGAGCGTCAAGCAGAGAGGGGTCGCATTGGTAATACTGGACCGAAACCGTATCCTGCGAGGAGGCGGTAGTGCAGCTAAGTTGTAGCACTTAGTTATCGAGGTCACTGTATCTTTTTGGTATTTCCCTGTTCTGCCATTACATTAACGAAACAAAGCAGCAACATTCGCTAGGTACTCTGTCAGAATGAATAATCATTTAGCCCTCGTACCGTGACTTTAAATAGCTCGCCGCGCCGGAGCGACGGCGACTAGCTAGCGATTACCTGCTGTCAGGAATAAAAGCTTGACTCACGTTCAGAACACAAAATGTTACGTACGCGGGAATTAGCTTGACAGACGGAAACCCGGTTTTAAAATCTGTTTTTGTTTCGTTCACGAAAGTATGTCCCCCAGGTCGCGCGTGGCCGCCGACCGCGCGCCGCCGCTAACAAAAACAACAGGACTTTCCAAAAGTTCATAAACTGGCGGCCGGCATGTGTCTATATTTTTAAAGAGAAAGTAAAATCAAAGCGCGCCTCTCTCGTGCGAGCCGGGGGGTGGAGGCGCGCGGCCGGGGCGGGAGGGGGGCGGTCGTGACGCCGCATCAGATACACTACGATTGATTCGTTTCCCGAGTCCTCCGACGACGCCGCCACTGCCGTCAGCCTGACACTGGGACGGATCTGATCGTAAATGTTACGACTGGAGGTAAAGTTATATTGATGGCCACACTGAAGTTACGTGTGGTGCTGTTCAAAGTAAGGCAAGAGAGCTCTTTTACATCTACAATTGAAATCAGATCGATGGATGCATATTTATATAGTATTAACATATCTTTATCACATATCATATCTGTCATACAGGTCTCCCTAGTACGGACTCCAGCCTCTCACAAAAAAATAAAAAAATATTATTACAATTTACATGTACATTCACGCCTGTATCAATTTATAATTTTGTGTAGACGAAATAAAAAGTTATTTTATTATTATTTATTATCAACCTGTTAGGTAAACATTGCATAATAAAACAAGGTTTCCAGTAAAATATTCCCCCTCTTATCTTGACGAGTTATAATTTAGCATTCTATAAGAAGAATTTAAAAAACAAGTCTCGTAATTTTTGAGTCTATTTACTACAAGTATTAAAAAAAAAATTTTTCATCCCTAGTACGTGCATTCGACAAATATATCACTACATAGTATAAAACAAAGTCGCTTTCTCTATATAATACTGTTATTTTCGAGGTTTCTAATGTAATGTCGTAAACAATTACGTATTTTCCGCTTACATTGCAAACGCCGGCTGAACTCTACAAGATTTATCAAAATAATGTACTAAGTATTGTACACATTGAACAGGTCTACAGAAAACTTCGCGATGGTATATGTCTATCCCTTGTGGATATCCCACAATATCATTTTTTTGTCATTTACTTTTTACGACAAATAATATTTTACTCCAAAGTTAACGCGTGCGGGCCACGGGCAGTAATGAGTAAAACTGAATTGATTTCAATCATTTTTTCAGTGAGTGTCATAGGCTATATATTTTATATCCGTGCAAAGCCGGAGCGGGCCGCTATGTTTTTATATAGAACGTTCACAGCTTTTCTGTAGAGTATTTAGTATCAGCATTGCACGCGTGCGAAGCCGGGGCGCTAGTAATGTATAAAGGTCATACCATGGGAGAGCGCATACAAGTCTCACTTCTCGTTGCATGGCGTATTAATGTGCTAGAGATTATTTAGGTGTTCAGTTAGCACTCGATGTCACATACCTGTGACTACGTTAACATTTAATAACTTTCTATAAACGTCCAAATTATTCATTAAAATCTATAAGTTTAACGACCAAATTTATTTTAACGGTTGTTGCACTCCCTGTAGCACGCAGCGACGATATGTCACGTATGGAATGCTAATTTAATGTTACGTGACGTCAGTGGCGTACGTCACAATAATCTCTAACGATATCTACAAAATTGAACATCCACACTAGCATCAAAGAAGTGAGCGCCCTCGTTAACGTAGCTAATACTACGTCAAATTGGATCAAGAGAGCAACAGAGCGTGGGCAGCTTACCTTGAATCTGTTGCGTCGGTTGGCACGCAGGATGATGCCGTCGTTCTCGATGTAGTCGGGTACCTCCTTGCGCCCCGAGAAGTTGAACACGACCGAAGTGCTGGCGGGCGCCGGGGCACCCCGGCCGCGACGCGCCGCGCCTCCGCCCCACGCACCCACAGCACTTTTCACGTCACCGTTCTCCTTCTTCTCCTTAGGTTCTCCGGTACCTTTCTTGTCGACGGCGCCGGTCCAGGCGCGTTCGATGTCGGCGGCGCCGATGCGCGAGAACCCGGTCTTCGTCTTCGGCGGAGTCTCGTAGGGCCTCTCCGAGTGCCCGTTCGTCAGCGGCTTCGTTTTTGGTCTCGGCTCCGGTTCGGGGGTCTCGTCGCGATCGGCGCCGCCGGAGGCGTCCGAGTCGGATTCCAGCCGCGTTGAGTCCCCTGCGGCCTCCTCGGGCGTCGGTCTCGGAATCGGCTCGACGAACGCCGAGGGCGGCGGCTCTCTTCTCTCAGGGCGAGCGGTCGGCGTCGATTCCGCTTCTACCGGAGGTGGAGTCAGGACTCTCGGCGTTTCGTCGGTAGCCTTCTCCGAACCGTCGTCCGACGATGGCGTCGGGGAGGCCGCGCCGAGATCCATCGCGGGCGACGGCATCGGGCGGATTACGCCCACGCGGCGCGGCGAGGCCGAAAGCCGCACGCGGCCCAGTAGCACCGGGTTGGTGGCTGCGAGTGGTGGCAGGTGTGACCCGGCCCGTGGCGCCTCGAACGCGTAGCGAACTGTCGATCCGGCGCGGGCGATTCCCTCGAGAGCGGCGCGGGACACTGGCTTCGCCTCCGGGGACGGCTCGCTTGCTTCCGGTTCGACGATGGCGGAGATGTCCGCTGCGGCAGGACTCGGGGAGCGCCCGCGCGGTTCCGGCGTGGAGCTCCGCGGCGGTGCCTCGATTCCCCGGAGCACGGCGGAGACGCGCGCCGCGGGGGCCGGCCGCCGCGGTGGCGCCGACTCGAACTTTCGCAGCGCCGAGCGAACGACGTCAGGAGGCGGACGTTCGGTTTCGCGCAGAAGCGGCGTCGGTCGACGAGGAGGTCGAG
>DWPA01007492.1:0-10299 GCA_018251375.1 Calpodes ethlius | reverse complement strand
CATAGACTACATCGCCACTTACCATCAGGTGGGATAGTAGTCAAGCACTGATTTATTGTATTTAAAAAAAAAAAAATGACGTCGGCACGTGTATCGGCCGTCGTTGGTCGAACATCAACCGAATACGTTAAAAAATGCACCGCACAGCCGGCGTGAGAACGTACACTGGCTGCAGTGTTTGATTACGTAACAGTAATGGCTTCCCTATGAAGAGACACGATCCGGTATCGCGACGGGGTGTTCTATTTTTAAATCAGTCACCTGTAAGCTTCCTTAAATTATCCACGTAATTATAGTCTAAGAGAAAACTATTCCAATCTTTTATTTTCTCTAGTCAACCGATTTTTTTTTTCTTTTGTTTGAGACACCTTAACGAGTTTGGCCTTGCGTTCATAAACTGTACTATGAGGTCTCATAGTGAAATAAACACAAAGGATCGATTGAAATGCGATCCATTTCACTCTAATATGTCGAACCATGCCGAAGGCAAATATGGGAATACGAACAATTCATACGATTTTTTTTTACTGTGATACTTCAAAGTATTGTTTGTGAATACGGGTACGTATGAAAAACCATTTTTTCTCTTTAGTCGAGATATTTATGAATTCATTTATTTTTATTAAGTAATTAAAAACGTACGACATATTTTGAATTCATTTCATATTGTTTATAGAGTGATAAATAAATTTTAAACTGTAAATTTATGATAATTTTATTGTAAGTTCTATAAATAAACTTATTATTATGCTATAACTTGACCTTGGTTTGAACTGGATTAGTAATATGATATTTCCTTCGATGTAAATAATTTTTTGTTTGAGATGATTTATGATTATTGAAAATTACATTAAAATATTGGGATCGCCTATAAAGTTAGTTATAAACCTAAATATAAAAATATATATACCTAACAGTACCTAAAATACTCGAAGCCTCTTGACTTAAGTGGACAAACTTCTCCTAGAATAGATCACAAATTGTTTGAAGTTAGTAAAGCCGGATTTAGGTACCGTGGTTCAGAAATCTATCAATAGGTGGCGCTTTACTACTTTCTGAATTACGCTGATAAGATTATTTTTGGATACTAGAAATAAAAGTGTGAAATTATAAATGCGAAAGTGTGTTTGTTTGTTTGTACTTCTTTAACATAATAGGTAACATAGATAATAAATTATCACGGCCGGTATAAAATTAATTTAATTTCTAATAACACCTACATTTACGCAATGCTTCTTAATATAAGATCTATCTAAAATAAACGTTCACAAATAAATAAATCCTACACCATTCATCGACGGCGTGTTAGCAACATAGGAGAATTAGAGCAGGCGCTATCAACCTTTGTGACTATTACTGTAATTCGATTTTAAATAATAATTTGAATATATTTACTTCAAGTCATTTTCGAGTCATGGATTTTTGTACAATTTCATTAGGGTACTCACGTTTCGTATCGTTACGTTACTATGTATGCATATTTTATATACAAATTATATTATTTATAGTAATTAATTTGTATTAATAAACATAAATACTCTAATTATTATATTGCAGGTACTTAATAAGCTTTAAATTGCCAATAGCCGATATGCCAGGAGAAATGTACCAAATGAAGTTGTCATCCCATTCAATCCAGATGGTTGAAGCTAAATATCGGAATCTTAGATTAGAGTTAGATATAAAACCATAGTTTAATTAAATTTGTCTTTGTAATGTTTACGATTATTACTTCTTATCTGAAACATCACAAACACTTACGACACGAGATCAAATATTTATTTGTCGCAAATATTCATTATCGGGAATAAAATCCAGGACACATCGCCTCGCACTGGCCTAAACCACTGACTAGACTAAAAGGTTAACAATGTTAGCAATAGTCTTTTTCTAGTAAATTTTCGACCATTGCATGCATCATAATTGGAATTACACTGCAATACAAATAACAAAAAAAAGCAAGATTGTTAAAGTTCAGCCAATCAAAAAGATTCTAATACAAATGTGTGCCCTAATTGGAACAACTGAGCCAAAGGTTGGCGATTCCTGGAGACAGCTAGCGACGTTGGTTCGGGCCGGCCGTAAATAGAACTATTTTAAATGTTTGGGATTTCCCAACCGTCTCAATTTATGAACAAGGTGTCGCGTCTAAATTTGACCACATTATCATAATGGAACGTCTTGCAAGTTACAATACAATAGGCGACTAGATTTCATCTCCATATAATTTGACTTTAAATGTCATTATTTTGCAATTTAAATATTATTAAAATATCTATTATAATTATTTATCGGCTATTGTTGACTTTTTATAGATACCCTATAATTTTATTACCAACGAATTACCGACTCTCACCTATGTATTTATATTTTTTTGATACTAACCCTACAGATTTCTAGAGATTATGAGTAAATTTAATATCAGATAGGTACTCACGATAAGTGTATATCGTTACAGTTACATGGATCTTGGATTAGGGTCATGGTTCAGTGGCGTAAAGAACAGTTTCCTCGAAGTCATGTGTATTTTAGTACTTATTTACTAATGAAATATCTCGTTAATGCAGATAATGACAGACAAATAGAAATCGCTCTTTTACACACATAAAGATTTTCTCTCTGGCACGGAACATACTAGAACATCTTATTGTAAACAGCGTGTCGCAATAAAACGACCTATTTATGATGCGATGTTATTTTTAATCTGTATTTAAGTACGTTCAGAAAAAAAAGCCACGATAAACTGGACAGTGAATAAACAAAAGTGAAACGAAAACTTTAAGGTACTATTAAAATAAAATGCATATTTTTACCGAACAGTCTCGTTTTAAATGACTTCGATAAACGTGAACACGAGTGTAATCCCGGTGGCCGAAATCACCTCTAATTTCGAGATAAGGTTATTTTTAATCTACGCGTTTGTAACTGCAATACTGAATTGTAATACATTACATCGTATTGTAACATTACATCCGGATGCAAACATCATAACTAGCCATTGTATTCACAAACAACACTTTGATGTCTCACAGTGAAATACAAAAAAGGATCGATTGCTCGTATTTCCGTCTTTGTCTTTGTTATTGCTTTATGAACTAGAGAGAAGTAGATAGATATACATACAATCGTTCCTCTCTTCTATTTCCCTGTGCGACTTTATAATATGGTGCGGAACAGGGGTAATATTAAGAGGTAGTTACCGAACTCAATAGCTAGTAGACATGTAAAATAAAATAAATATGTTAAAGTTAAACCAAGACTTAGGTAAAATATAAATTAATATAAGTATTACTTTATTTTAAATCGATATAATTCTTGTGGGACGATGAGGTAAACGGAGATCGTGTGGGTTTGACGATATTTATTAGGAGTTGAACCATAAAACGTATTATATTTTTTTTTTATAGATTTTTTTTTTATTTAAATATGAATATTAAGTAATGTAGCAGGTTCATGATTTTTATATGACTCAATCAGTAATAGCCTAACAGTTCGAACGTTCGTTTCTCGAACACGGGTAAGCACTTCTAATATTTAAAAGTTATGTGCGTATTACAATTTAATTGTCACTTTCTTATGTGAAGCAAAAGATCGTCAGGAAAGCTGTATACCTAAGAGTTCACCATAATGTTCTTAATTAAAGGTGTGTGAAGTCTGCCAACTCGCACTTAGTCAGTGTGATGGACTACGGCCTATAACCCTCATCTCGTAAGAGGAGACCCGTGCCTAGCTGTGGGACAATTATAGGTTGTAACGATGAAGATGAATGATAACAAAAGTGTGTGAAGTCTCATAATCTGTACTCGGCTATCGCGAAGGACTCTATGGCCCTTCACTATGTACCATTCACGTTGCAAGAGCTTAGCATTGGACAGTTACTGTTTGAGATGACTTTCTTGTTGTTTATTTTTACTTGCAGGGTCTACCTTAACACATTATACTGTGCTATAAAGAGTACAGGCACGAGTTTCTGCTCCCAAAAGATTTGGGTGCTGGTGGAAAGGATCAATGAACCATCCCTTGAAGGTGATGAAAGACGCTTAGTATAATTTTACCTATTGCTGGCCACCTTGCAAATGTTAAATTTTAGAGCATTATATATTTTATTTCGAGTTCAGAAAAAGGTCATCAAAGAAAATCGTCATCTGCATCGCGGTCCATTGTATATTCAGCTAACTTGGAAAAAGGCCCATAAATTTTAGTCCTTTATTGTAGAACACGACTTCTCGTCCAATGATATAATAGAAAAATATTTCCCCTAGAATGACCCTAATAAATAACATCAGGATCAATTGCATGCCTTCGAAGCTGATCAACGTTCATGAAATTCCACCTCTAGCTCCCGCAGTGCTAGCTATCGCGTATTTCGGTACATTATTTACGACCTTTGTCCACGACAGTACAAGGCCCGCGCATTTGATATGAACTGACATTGACTGATTTAACGCTGACACAAAAGTGTCTGCTTTTCAAATGGTGTCAAGTTAACATTATAGTTTCATTTTTCGAATAAATGAATAGGCAATTATCAGTCTTGTTGCTATCATCAGCATTCCTGACGCTAACTGTTGCTAATTGACAGACAATGCGTAGCCTAAACCAATGGACTGAGATACATGAATTTTGTACACACGTTTCTCATGTAGTATAGAGTAGTACTGAGAGATGATTTTTGAAAATTCACCCATTGAAGGGGGTGAAATGGAGGTTAAAAGTATTTACGGAAATAAAATTGATATTTTCTTGAACGAAGTTGCGGGCACCAATTCATACTTAATAAACCACAAAGTATTATTGAAAGACATCGCACACCCTTAAACAATGGATTTAAAAGCACAAAACTTTGTAAAAATATTCTTTATACTACAGAGTGAACGAGCACTAAGAAGGAATTTTTGGTTTATAGTAGGAGATGAAAGTTTGTATGAGTAAATAATACGAAAACCGTGGATATAATTGCGTGAATCTATATATCTATCTATCTAGCAGCTTTTTAAAGTCCACTGCTGGACATAGGCCTCCCCTAATTGGCGCCACTCCGTCCTGGGCCCTCTGAATCCATCTTCCGCCATCTTCTTTAGGTCGTCAGTCCACCTAGTCGGGGGGCGACCTGTACTTCTTTTGCCGAGGCGCGGTCGCCATTCAAGCACTTTTTAACCCCATCGATTGTCAGTCCTTTGAACGATGGGGCCTGCCCATTGCCACTTCAGGCGACTAACTTTTACTAACTCGTGTGAATAGTGACATACAATGTTGTAAACATTATTAAATCTTTACCAGCGCCATAATTAAATCTTTGTGTGCTCAATGTGAGCTTATACAAAAGCCCTATAAGGTTTTCATTTTCGTTAATTGTGATTTTCTGCTGGATTATTTCTGTTTCCCCTAGAGTCGAAGTAATACGCACACGTACCAATGTACAAAATGCAGGAAATACGAATATATTCGGATTGATAACTACATTTCGATCGAAGGTCACATTACCCATTCTCAGCAATTCTCTTTGCAATTGTTACGAGCTTATGTAAATCGTACCGGTTTGAATGTTTCACGCAAACTGATATAGACTATAGTAACTGAATAATGTACGTATTATACAGAGAAAGATCTTAATGCACCAGTGGAAATATTATGAGTTGTTTATCAGAGATGAAATTCGTATGCATCAATAGAATCATTGGCTCTGATCCAGACCAGTTAGAATCTGATTCAATGATTATTTGATGCATATAATCTCTTTCTAACAAGATACTGCTTATAACAGTCTCATCATTTCTTCTGTTACGGATAGCATGGATGATACAAATATGACGTCACAAACAACAATGATCCAACTAGAAACGAGTGTCTGCCCAGGCGAGAATTGAGCCTGAGCTCTTCGTTCGTCACCATGGATTACCAATTGGATGGAAGGTGAATCACCGAATTTCCTACTGTGTAGATAGCTACGTTGATGTTTACTTGTCAACAGTTGTTTGATGATTAATCGTAGTGGTTTTTGTGTTGGGATGGGATATTTCACATCCAGTTTTCTCCTAACTTAACTTTGGGAGAGAGATACTCGCTTGGCGGTGACGTTTCCATTCCACTGTTGTTCAACGAATAGAGACTTATTTTAAAAATGTTTAATTAACGCTGGCTTTTAAACTATGTTGATATATGCAGATTCACACGGCGACTATACGTTTTTTGCACGTATGCAGTCATACGTGTACGTTTACGTTTACCGACGATACTATGCACGCACGAACACCGTGTGCATATTTTTTGTGTTTTCATACACTTTCTGTTGTCACTGCAATTCATCGAACGTCGACCTATACGTGAACAAACACGCACCGCGTAGTCGCCCAATGAATCCAGCGACACGATCTTAACGTATACGCGACAGTCGTATACATGACACTCTTTTACGTTAAAGATCGTATGAGTGAAAATAAAAAAAAAATAAATAATCAACAACTAGTTGTTCTAAAATGTAGCAGACTTACTTGCCATATAATAAAAATAAAACAAAAGTATACATGAAAAAAGTGAAAAAAAACGCATCGCATAGTAGCGATGTGAACATGCGTTGAGGTATCAATTTCCTCAGTAATCTTTAATCGGATTACATTTACCGCAATCGACGTCATAACACGCGTATTACGATCTCACTTACCCCAAAATATAGTGAAATATTAATATTCACATAAACAACATGTGACATGGGAGTGGTCAAAAGTGTAACGTCCCTGGCACTGACCGGCATCACTCGCTAGGCCATTACTCATTGTGGGAATTAGTGAGTGACGTTTAAAATATATTTTTCTTGCGACATTGACGTACGCACCGCGAAGATCACTATTTCACTAATGAGTCGGATTGGTTGCCGTAGCTCTACGCCCTACCTTGAGGTAGCATATTAACCCACGTATACTAAGTGTAATGTAATGTTGAAGCGGTATTATATTGTAATACATTTTAAACTGATACAATAAATACACTCAAAGGTACAATGTTAATGACAGTAGAGATCAGGCAATTTCATAAAGTTACTTCACCGTTCTTGTTTATTTATTATGTATAAATATAAGATCACAAAGAAAAGATGAAAATTAATAATTCTTTGGACGAAACACAGTTGACAACCCTGTTTATTCTCTGACAGTTCTTTTTCTTTTTATTTACAATATGCCTAAAGTAACAATTACTCGCCCACTTATATTTATTTTCTGTTTTTTTTTTAATATATAATTAACCATTAAATTATATATTTAATTGACTTAAATTTTATTAAATTTATTATAAGACTACCCACTTTAACGAACACAAATGCACACAGAACGGCGGTTTATTTAAAAAAAGTTATGCCAAGGTCGAGCGGTTAAATGTGCCACTGTGTAAACAAATTGCGTATTACAAATGAATTATATCACTCACTTCGTTAAACGACAACACCTTTATTAATACACAGAAATAATAGTTCTCCATAACAGTCTCCGGGCAGTTTGAAGGTCATCAACCTTTACATGACCAACTGGCTACTGGGATATATATATAGGGTTAATTGAAATTAGAGCATCATCTCTTGTGGGTAGCTTCGGTTCATCTATCCAGCCTGGGATTCGAACCCACTCGAAATCACACAGTGTCAACAGTGACACAGTTGTAGGTACCAAGCGGATCATCGAACCGCCCAAAACTAATGCAAGGCCATTCCAAACGTAATCAGCGTGAGCTATCAGCGCCGGGAGACAGCACGACGGTAACACGCCGAACAGTAATCCAACCACGTGTGCATTACCGGTTCTCTCCACTTGTAAACTGTATCGGCTATAGGAGATATCGGACGCGGATAAGATAACACTGCGATATGTCAAGGATATATCGTAACATTTTGGAGCGGACGATGAACTTTGTATGCTTGTTTCGGTGTGATGCTTTTGATGTTGTTTACGCCCAGGAGCCATGGTCACTATTCACCATCAGATGAAGTTCTACATAAAAATATCCAAACGACATATTTCTAGGGTCACTTGGATGGCAAATAAATTTTTTTTCAAGGTCTGTTTATTTTTTAATTAAACAATTAATTTTGTTGGTATTTATACTTAATGATATATGCATAGGTACAGTCAGCTGCGAAAAAGATTCAAACATTAACATTACTTTAAATACCTACTTAATGCTTCATTAGAAGTCAATTGCACGAAGAAGATCAAAATTATAATAAAATAAGTAATAAATAAAGAATAACAATAAATATTAATTCTCTGATATAAATTTGTCACTGTGATCACACTAACAAATTTAAGCTAAGTAAAGGGAAGTGAATTATGTATTTATTGATTCTTTAAATTATGAATTGAAGTGTTAATAAGATTGCGCAATGCCATTAGTGAAGCTGCAGCCTCAATCCCCGAGCGCCGAGCGCCGAGCGCTGTTCATAGCACCGACCAAGTGATAATTTCATTTGCGATAGTGTATTAATTCAAAAAGCTGTTAAGTTTACTGTCCAAACTACAGGAGCTTGCGATAATGAAATATTATATAAATGGATGTATAAATATTTGGTTTGCTTTACGTTATTTACTTTGCCTCTTCCTGGTTAACTTCTCCCCTTTATACTTATAAAGTGCAGTAAATTAAATATCACACGGGCATCACAATTGCATTAGCTCTAATCTAAACTATGTTATAAGATCGATAGAAATCAGTCACATACACACACACACACACACACACACACACAAGTCACACGTCACAAGTTTATTTATTTTTCTATATAATTGTAAAAATAGCGGATTGTACTATCTGATATTCACTAATTGATGTGGTGATGCATTGGTATGTAAAGCAAAATAGAAAAAAATCCTTTGTGAGACGAAGTAATAAATGAATAGTTAAAAAAAACTAAATAACACGTTTTATACTGCAAAAAATTTGTAACTGTAATATATATTTGACATAAAGATCATGACTTCCCGAAGTGAAAATTTTGACGTCATCCAAAGATAACCGAGAGTGTACGGGATCAATTCCGCTTGAAGCTTCTGTTTGGGACACAGAGAACAGCAACATGTTAAGATAGTAAACAGTATCACTTAGCACCAAGGTGTACTGGCTGCAGGCACGCCCCGCTCGTGGTGATTCAATACTAGCTAAAAGGCTGAACCACTACCTTCATCAATATTTACTCATCTCGAATTTAATGTTTACTAGTGTCACCCACTTAAACCAGGGTTAAAAAGGGATTTGTGACATGATTAAAGTTACTGCCACTCCACTCTTAATAATGTTTCGATTGTGCTCCTATATTTGCGTCTAAATGCACAAAAACGCTAAATAACGCACTTATTATTGTAATGGAACAATTTGGTATAGAACTCCATTGATAGACAAATAAACGCGTTAATTAAGACGAATCTGGGCGTAGCCAGCAATTTCAAAGATATGGCAGAAGTATTATAATAATATCGCAGTAGTTCGCACGTCCATCATCGTATTCAATATATCTACAAGACTCGGTTCTACTCAAGAAGTGTAAAGGCCATAGTCCAATAGGCCAAGTTATCAATTATACAATTTGAATATATATTAAATTTTACGTTTTAATAATTATACTAGTATTATTTGAATTGCGTATAAAATTCTCCGTGTTTTACATATTTGTTTACTTATTGTATTTAATTGCAATTGCATTCATTGTTTCTAAGAATTGCATGTTATTACTAGTACATTTAAATGTCGCAACCTTTAGTGATCTTGAATAAAAAAAAATAACAGACTCGAATGTTCGATAATGATCGAGAAATTGACTTCAGGTTCACACATGTGTTCGAATGAAAACTCTAGCACGTGAAATGTACGGAAGCTGTATGGAAAAACACGTGTTTTTATGCTTACATATAACAAGCACCTACAACAAAAAACATGTCCCAGACCAATACGTAATAATTTTAAATGTTAGTACGCAAAAACAATTGATTTTTTATCATAACAACCGGGTTTAATCCGGCGATCACTTTGAACTACTGTATATTTTTTCTGTCAAATAACTGGGCTCGGATTTCCTCACATAGTGTGAGGGGTATAGGCCGTAGTCCACCACGCTTGTCAAGTGCTGATTGGTAGACTTCATACACCTTTGAGAAAATTATGGAGAACTCTCGAGTGTGCAGGTTACCTTACGATGTTTTCCTTCACCGAAGCAAGTGATTATTACCGCAAATAACTTTTTGAAAATTAGAGAACTCACCTCCACGTTCGGGAGACCAACGTCCGAACCACTAAGTTGTCACTGCTTGTATTGCTATC
>DWPA01007491.1:0-10301 GCA_018251375.1 Calpodes ethlius | reverse complement strand
ACACGTCACTAAAACCCATAACCCGACAATAAATATTTATCTGCCTCGACCGGGAATCGATCCCATGACCTCTCGCTTCGCAGGCAGGGTCACTACCAACTAGTCTACGGGGCCGTCGAATCGAATCGAATTGTATCGAAAGTGTCAAAACAAATTACTCAAAAATGTAAAATAATCTATACTAATGTTTTAAATGTGAAATTGTCTTTGTGTTTTTGTCCTTAATTCATAGCTTAACGAAACGTCGTTATATTATATTTTTTTGTACGGAGTTAGTTAGGTAACATCTAACTTATTCATATACCTGCAACTGGTATGCATGCTATGCGCATATATTTTTAATTCTATCACTGTTTATCCAATTATACTTTTCTAAATATCAACGCTTCGCGCTACAAGCGTTAGCATCAAATACACAAATGTATGTATTCGGTTTTATAAGGCCACGAAATTGCGTTGCCAACTGTAGCGATATTATTTGAATCTGCTTGCGAATAGACATTGATATGACGGTCGCGCGGTCGCAGCGAATAAAAGCTTGTAGCGAGACATTTGTTTTGTATTTGCTGCTATTAATATTTGCACAGCTGTTATTAATATTTAACGTCCATTTGGTAAAAATATATATTTTGTTTATTTATTCGTAATCACATAGTTTACTAATTTAGATACTACAGCTATTAGGTACTTCATTCCTATGGCGAAAACAGATTACACAATTTCATTATACATGTATCAGTTACGCTTTACAGTTTGTGTGTATTTGTGTGCATGTGTGTATGTGTTTGCATATGTGAGTGTGTATGTGTGTCAAAATAAGGATATATTGCGACGAGGAGATAAAATATATACCTTTTAACTATATCATATATTGACATATCTTTTTCCTTGCTGGCAGTGACAATCTGTCAGTTTTACTTTTAATAATAAAAATATAAAAAAGTTAAAAATGTTGGTTGCCAACAATGTAGGTACCTCGTTATGTAACTATAGTATTATTTCTCATGAAGTGATTGTAAATCTTATGAGAAATAAATGATCATTTAACCGTATAATTCACGACAACTCAAGCTTCGCAACTTAAGAGTTTTGCTCGTTCAACTCACATCTACGGAACCCTAAATTGCGCGTGACCCAACACGTACTTGGCTGGATTTTTATACTAGCAAATCTACTGCTTACTATGCAGCGTCTTGCTGCCTCATTAACCGCCTATTGTGGAGTCACTGAAGGATTTAAAATAACTTGATCAATGCGTTGCGAAGCTTTCTGAAGGCTAGGCTGGTAGCAGAAAGCGCTTCTATGATATATGTGGACAGTAACTTGAGGAAAAAAAGTAACTGTTTAAGGGTTATTTGGTGAGCTGAGTAAACCTACTAACCTGAAATATCCGTAGCTCTAAGGCTACTATCATAAAATAAAACGCTGAGAATGAAGAAGGAAACGTTTTGTTCATTTTAATTCATACTTTTAAATGCGACTTCAACCCGCAATGAACCCAACAAACGGTTTAGATCTCTTGTAGTTGAACCAATTCTATCATCGTATACTCTTCAGAGTGTACGCTTCGCGGATTATATAGTTTCAGCAAAGAACGCTTTTATTTTTGTTTTACAATTACCCATCCAACCCGAATACCCCGAAACTGTTTCTCAATCTTTTACGATTGACATAACCCGTTCTCTACAAGCACTAATATTTTGGTAAGATTAAGACAAGGAAAAGAGTAATAAATTGCGTAAATTACCGAACCGTATATTTTTTCGTTAGCCCGAGGTAATTTACGCGTTGGAGTGGACACTCCACCAACGATTTCACAAGACAATAGACAGACCCCAAAAATGTTATTTGCTTCGGGTGTTGTGAATCAGCCCTTATTTTTCCGATTGTACGCCTCTGATCGATTGTTGAAGATAATACACAGGATTAAATTTACTGTCTTTTGATATAAATAAAAGAAAAAACTGATTAGGCATCTGACTAATTTATGCATCGATCGACGCACCAAGCCTAAACCGGGTACAAAAGCATTAAACCAGACTAAACTCAGTCTAAAGTACATCAAAGTGTTGCACCGCAATTAATACTTCTATTGTTATCGAAGGGTTATCCACTTCAGAGCTCCTCGGTTCAATAGTTTAAGCTAATTAAGATTTCTCGGACCGCTAGCGACTCCAATTCGTCATTAGGTATATTCCGCGTGTGATCTCTATATGGTTTCAATGACCTCCAAAACAATATTATTCTCGCTGGAGACTTGAAATATATGTAAACACATCATTAATCCAATCTGTTCCCGCGTTTGGCACGCAAGGATCAATTTCAGGTCTTTGACCGTCTGATTGTTTGACAATCACAATTGTTTGTATTGCCGCTAACGCTTTGTCTACAACAGGACAAATATATATCTGTATACCGGCATATAGAGAATTGACACTTATCGAAACTAATATTATAAATGCGAAAGAGTGTTATTTTTCTTCGCCTTCTTTTTCAGCGCAACCAAGCGTCATTATGGTATAATTTTTGTGGATAGTGGGAAGGATGAAGAATACCAAAGTATAGGTACTTATCACTATCTCATTTCTTTGGGCAGATCCATTATGATTTCAGCAATATTAAAGATCATGTTCAAAACAAAGCGTTTCCTGGCAAGCAATCATAGAACGGAATCGACAATATTGGAGTTTTCGTTTTATACGCTGGCTAACCTAATATAATCTTTTTGCATAGCCCATAAGACTGGGGTCAATATTATTAAACTATCTGAATACGGGTGATCAATTTACATCATCAAACTTATCACAAACCATAATCAATCTCATTGCTTTGCTAGGCTAATTATAGATCATGGTTAAACTTAGCCCAGATTAGCTAATCCTAGGACACTACACAAATATTTTTTTTGGCTATACATACTCGTACCTACTTCGTATTGTAAAATTGAATAATTATTTAAGTATACTTGTTAAAGCAGGTATTACAGTATATTTATTGTAGCGTGAAAATTATTCGAGCATTAAATTATTGTTGGTTCAGTTTAATCCGTACAAATTCCTTTTTAATCCCCAAGGTATTATTAAAAAGGTACTCTTATTATAGCGAGCACCTATGAATACGGTGACAGTCTAATTAATGGTTGGAACGTTGTTCTTCCGTATACTGGGGATTGAATTCAACTCTCGAACATATCTTTAATAAAAAAAATATTACGTGCGTTTTACAAGTTTTCTTTTTAAATATCACTTGTTTCGGTGAAGGAAAACATGGTAAAAAACCCTATTCATTTAAGAGTTTTCCACAATGTTCTAAAAATGTGTGAAGTTCACCAATCCTTGCGTGTTAGACTATGGCCGTTAAATTGTGAGAGGAGACCCAAGACAAGGACATAGTAACCAAGATTAGTAGTAGACATCTTCCAACTGAGGCCTCCAACACTGTGGGCTCATTGACAGAGAAATACCGCTGCGATCAGTGGAATCAGGCAGGTATAATTGACCAACATAACCCATTATTTTATTTTTTTTAAAGATTTCGAAGAAGAGGTTTATTTAGAGTGCAGGACTTAGTTTTCAGGACAGCCCGTATAACTCTACGGAACCCTAAAAATCAGTATTCCAAAAGCTTTGCGATAGCCGTAACGATATATAAATAAGAGAGCGCTTTAAGCCTTGTGATATACGTTATTAAATTGGCAATATTTCCGCTTCTTATATTGGCAATCGGCCAAGCGAGATAATTGTTCGTGTTAATTAACTTCGTAGCTAGGATTAAATATACTGGAATAAAAATAATTACAATAAGTTTCGTTACTTAGTGTATTTTTACTGCGTTGTGTAATTTTATGTAGTATATAACTATAGTATAGAAATAAATGTTTGAGAGGATTTTTGGAGTTAATTCAAAGTATTCGCCAGTAATCTATACATATATCAATTGGAATGTCTATTTGTAATATTGAAATAATCGCTTTTTAATACATGTGTATTTATATACATACGGTACATATACCAAAATGTTTTTTTTTACAATTTTAGTCTGTCTGTTTATTCGGGCTAATCTCTGAAATTTATTGGCAGGTACCTAATGTAATAATGAGTAACTGCTACTTTTATTTTATACAATAATTTTTTCTTTAAATTCCACGCGAATAAGTCACAGCTAGTAAAAAATAAAAAAGACGTTGCCAACATGTTTTCTAGCGATCGCTAATTTATGTAAGAACTGAAATACAAAACAAAAACAATTTCACGGTTGTGAAATTAATACAAATTATGAAATAAGGTGAAAAAAATAATAAAACCGGTCAAGATGAATTCACTGAAAAGAATTTAAATAAAAATGTTTATTGGTACATAAAAACATTAATCCGATTGCACTTGCCCTCTGTTTCATAGAATTCCCTTAATTGGAAACCATTTATTTTATCGAATTTTCTTTCGTACCCAACTCAGAGCCAATTTAGCAAGTGAGAATAAAAACACGAAAAATTCCCGTTAAGGAGTTAATATTTCAGCACAATATATTTACGGGAGGTGAAACCAATATTTTACGTGCGTAACGAAAAAACAATACATAACTTAGACTGTGTTTATACGGGCTTATAAAAGTACTTCGTGATCAAATACTAATAGAATTTAATTACAAATTAAACGAAGTTACGTGACGTTCCATTTCAATTGTAGGTACCAACTTCTTAGTCTCGAAATGAAAATGTAGACTACAATCTTCTTCTTCTTCTTCTCTTCTTCTCTTATACATAAAAATGGATATTTGTCTTTATGTCCTTTATAGAATCGTAAACGATACATTTAATGATAACGATACGTTTCTAAGTTGGTACGACCAATTTTCATTCATTGCAATTAATTTCATATATTTCCGTGGCAGTTTGTGTTGGCGTAGCAACGCGCGCAGGGTTCAACTAGTGTACTATAAAGCAACCGCCTCCGCTAGCTTATGTCACGAATCTTCAGAGCTAAAAAACCTGAATTCAAATCATTACGATAACCGATTTTTGTTGTACTGTCGTCTTGATCATACATCATCTTTTTAAATGAATTAAAGTAATTTGTAAGTCGTTTTAAGCATATGTCAAATATTTTTGTTTAGGATACTAATATAATTTAATAGCTACAATTATACATATATGAAGAAGTTTATAACTTAATTTTAAAATCTTAATACCCCTTCAAGTGTCTATCAAAAAGGGGTGTGTGCTACTCTAGATGATTCTTCTTCTAGATTTTTATTATATTAAAAATCTGACAACTAATACATTTATAGCATTGCCTCATTTTGCTAAATACGAGATGTCAAACTTCGCAAGCTTTTTTCTCGAATTGACAGTAGCTGGTCACCCTAGCAGCCTTTATAGTGTAACGCGAATCAGCGTAGCAAGAATTGGAGAAATGTGGAAAACGTTAGGTATTTCAAATTCGCCAGGTTTGATTGTAGTTCAACTGAAACCCCTGTAAATATTATTGTTTGAAATTTCTCTTTGTTGAATTCCAGCAACTGATATTGTAAATATAATATTGTTAACAATTTTAAGGGGTGAAAGTAGGCGAAGTGGGGGGTAGTTCAGGAAGTACTTTCAGACTTATATATATAGATTTAAATATGGATATTCGTATCATTGGCATGCGTAAGCTTATCGCTATATTGGTGTGACCTGAATATGGTAAGTGCTTTTGATTGCCTACGAGTTACGGATTGTTCCTAGTGTATTTTATATTTAGTTTAAATTGTAATTAAAATCAGGTAATTTATTAATTAAATTGTTTTAATTGAAATATCACTTCTGACCCAAATATATGAATTTGTAGTTTTATGAATTGAAATGATCACATATGAATTTAACATGATAGTTCAATTTTTTTATAAAGAGTGACGTCAGTGTTTGTGACGTCAATATTCACTATTCCACCATTCTAATAACATCAATGACAACTCAAACATCTAATGAATGCTTACGAGAGCCCCATGATACATTCAATCGGTTCCTTAAACTGTTATTGTTCTCTGATAATTAGCTCACCATATTTAAACAGCAACATGAGACAATCATGTCGCAAAATAGTAGGCCATCTAAATGGGTCCAAAACCATGGATTTTCATCATTAATTTATCAACACAACCCGTAACTGTGCCACTTCTGGGCTCGGGTCTCCTCATAAAGTGTGTGGGGTACAGGCCATAGCACGCTAGCCAAATGCGGATTGGTAAACTTCACACACCTTCAAGAACATTATAGAGAACTCTCAGATCTGCAGGTTTCCTCACATATTTTCCTTCACCGAAGCAATTAACAATTAACTTGTAATACGCACATAACTTTTTGAAAATTAGAGGTGCGCGAAGGTTTCGAAACACGCCCCCAACCGGGAAACCAACATTCGAACTACTAAGCTATCACTACTATAACCAACCATGGTTAATGCAGAGTAATATTTCCTAATACAACTGGTAGTGTCACTACAAACAAAAGCTCCATTTCCACGAAGTTTAGAACAATAGAAACATGTAGTAGTTTCATACCGTTCATGACGTCGGCGTCGAACGGTTACCTATAGTTATCAATAGCCACTGTGTACTAAATTTGACATCAGGAAATTGAATTCGGTAGTAACCAAACATTTTACACCTCGAATTTGTTTTCATTTATCGTATTTCGTGTGTTTTCTTGTTATCTCTAAATTATTTATCCAGTTTACAAAATAAAACAGAGTTGTATTAAATAAATTTCAATAAAGTTAATCATATTTTTACAGAGAAGTCTATATTTTCTTTGACGTATATTTAGAACATTAATGACGTATATTTAGAATTCTGGATTGTCAAAATTAATATAAATATTGAACTAAAAATAAATTTTTTTTTTAGATACAGGCCATGTCTTTTAGATACCAGATATCCCACAGATTACTAAACATTTTGTTTTTATGTATAAGAAGATATTCTTCACTTTCTCTCCTTTACTTCTTATCATTGTCACAACCGTGTAATTTTTAATTTAAATATTATTTTTTGTATTGTAGTGTAATGACGAAAAGACTTAGTAATTGGAACTTTTCGACCTGACCGCTCGACTCTCACGTGACGGTTACGTACACAAAAAAAAACTAAAAACGTACATATAAAATAAAACGTGTAGAACATAACCCTTTTTGAAGTTAACAAAGCCATAACTTCAATTACGGTACAGCTCGACTGAAACTTGGAGGAGCGAGTAACGTTCCGATAAACGGTAACGACGGTTTAAATTTCATTTTATAGCTTCAAATGCGCTGAACTTGAAACATATTATGACACTGAATACGACTCGTAATTCGATACCGTCTTTTATTTAAAATACCGTTATGTAAGCAGATGGATCATTATGATACGGAACTTAGACGCATCAGTCACAACAGGATTGAGGTTAAAGAAATATACCACCCTATTCAGCAAATGGAAAGTCTTATTACCGCAGAATAATAACGGTTAGAACCGCTATAGTCGTACGTAATATGTGATCATTCAAGCCTTTAAAGGTTATATGGAGAAAAAGAAATATCACCATTTTCTTCACACCGGTTAGGTATTTTTTCCATTGTCAAACAACACATTCGCACACTGGTGATATGATTATGTCTCTCTGCGATAGGAAGAATACGATAATTATCATACTTATAAATATTTTTTATGATCACTTTCGGCTTTTGCTAAAATAAATTTCTGAATAGAAACTGACCGTCTAGCGTTATAAGTCACTCATGAATGTCGTCCATAGAGCTCAGATATTCAGCTCCAAATTACTCCTCACTCCTCCTCAAGTACTGCCTCACCGTTTTTTCAATAAGTACTAATAAAAATAGCGTAATAGATTTAAGAAGTGATGAATACCCTTTCTATAGATATTCCTCAACCGCACGCATTGACCTAAAATTCATGTTCAAAAAAATTTTTAAACGCGATGCAATCAACTGAAATATCCTGTCAATTTGTTATTGATTGAAACAAACGCTCAATATTTGTATAATTATAATTAATGATTACTAGTAATTCTTAAGTAGTAGTAATTAATAAGTAAGTGTTTTTCGGTTTAACGCGTACACGGCCGGCGCCGACATCCCTCACCACAATAGATTCGTAATAAATGATACGAAAATATCCCCGCGATTAATGAACACTCCGCTACTTCATGATTAATGATTTGCGCTGTCATTAATGATATTATTTTCACGTAAATTTCTCCATTAACAAACAACAAATTTTATGTTATCATTAACTTACCAATACTTTTATTTACTGTAACTTAAATAACTTTGAACTCTACAACATCCGGAACTGAGCATCGTCATTAATAAGGTCTCAAGTTCAGAAGTAACGCAGGTATATACTATGTAATATTTATTACTTTTATTTATCTATCAGCCTTTAAAAGTTCACTGCTGGACATAGGCCTCCCCTAATTTGCGCCACTCAGACGGGTCCTGACTTATTACTTACTTTTCTTAATTTTTATTGTTTACTTTAATGATATTTTGCAATAAATTGAAAGCAATTTAAAATACAATATTGTTTCTTGAAATCGAGGTTAGAGGAATAGGTAAAAATATATTTATTCCATCCTTTTACCCACGTATTAAGTTATATGACATTATGATGGACAATGAGTCGGAATGCATTAACAAGTATTGCTTAAATACGAATCAAAACTAATTCTCCTTATACATTGGTAATATTTTGTAATCATGTGTGTTACTGACTTTTACCAATGTAGTATTTAGACAACGTTAATATAATATTAAACTAATATTGTGACTGAATAATATGAATATATATATTTAAATAAACATAGAATTCCTTAGTTTAGGAATGTAGTTTTAAAATTGGTAGCATTGGCAATTCGTGTTCTAAATACTGAGCTTGTTGTTTTAATAAAAAAATATATTTTTGATATAAGATTATCAAATTAAATTATTCTAAAATCCTGAGTACTATTGTGAAATAATTGAGGAATAAACTAATATTTATTTTGTACTGAAAACTGGTTTGTAATATATGAATTCATGTTTTACAGAACACAGTTGTACACGCTTAACGATTTCTGTTTTTCTTGTAATCACTTCTGCTCAAAAAATTCCTGAAATAAATCGCTACTACATTATAATAAAGAGTATTTGAGTAATAATATTGTATTGAAAAAACCGTGCCATGAAAATATATGAAAAATGTTGTTATAAATAAAACTGCGAAGGCTGGCCAAGTATCGCCAATTCAATCAATTTAACCCTTTCTCTGTGAACTTGGCATGGACGTGCAGATGACTCGCTGTATTTCGTGCATGATTGATGCACCCCATGCGAGATTAATGTACCGGAACTGAGTTCCGGCTCTCCATCTCTGTAGCTGAACTTTTGTTGATTCATTTTAGGACAGATACATTCTATAGCAAGTCTAGCAACAATGGGTTATATTTAGAGACACCCAGCTTCCAATAAGAAGCATATGTCTGCAATGTTCTATTCCTATGATTATCCAGCCTTCTAGCCAGAATGGTACATCCAACTCTCTAGTAAGACGTCATCTAACCTTCAAATCAAAAGGCTTAAACCCATTAAGGACTGACTACGACCCGGGACTTTATACTTCACAACACACACATAGACACACAATCATACATACACATGACTGACACATACACGTACACGTAAAAATGCACACCGGACATTAAATTTAACAATGTTGTATTTTTAAAGTTTCTCATTCTAAGTGATTTAAAAATCTTATGAGAAATAAAGATCTTTAAACCGATTCATACAACTTTTTGTTCTATATTTGTCAGTGGATTTTCTTTATTTATTGTTTGATAACTTTTGAGGTTATAAATTATTTTTTAATTAATATTTAATTACATTAATGGTTTATTAGAACCGTTTAATATCTTTACTAGATATTTACTTGACGTATGAAAAAAGATGAGTAATAAATAGGTTATCGATTCCATTCTGTCATTCCTGTAATTAATCACAAAGTAAGGCAAAGTTATTGTTAAACACTCTTTTATTTTGGCTGATATATACAAGTGCATTGTAATTGATCTTCCCACAGAAATTTGATGTTATTTCGCAATGAAAAGTAACCTATGGCACTCTTCATCTTCCCGACTATATCCACACCAAAAATTATGTCATAACGACCATCCGATGCGCCTGAAAGAATGAAATAAAATATACCTTCAAATTTATAATATTAGTATAGAAGTATTGATTGCAAGAATTGAAAAAGTATCTAAGATGTAAAATTAACAAAAT
>DWPA01007490.1:0-10302 GCA_018251375.1 Calpodes ethlius | reverse complement strand
TTCTGTCGCCTTTTACGACACCCTGTTCTGCCGGCATGGGATTGGGGTTAGTATTCTAGGCCGCCCCAATACGGCTTAAAATGTGCGTTGTAGGAAGTAATGCGTCACGCGCGTTCAGTCAGTTGTTAAGAAAGTAATTTTAATAGGTGTATTGTTAAACTAGATGACGCGATATCAAGACAACAATCGACCGTTAATAGGATTTCCATTGACGATATTACAGAATGCGAATAATTGGTATTACAAATTATGTAAATATTAGATACACATTGCCTTTGTATGGCTCCCTAACGATAGCAACGACAGGTTTTGAAAAGTGAAAAAAAAATCAAAGTACGCCTATGTGACAATTTACATATATAATTTTTTTACTCACGCTTGTGAATTGACTACAAATTGGGGAAAACAAAATAAAAAAAAAATATCGACGTATAAAATTAGAAGCATCGAAAAGCAAAGGAAATTGAATTTTATTACTTCCTATAATATTTTTATTTACCATCATTAGGATACGGTCGTTATTTCTGTATGCTGTCGTTAGTAGTGTAATATGACGTAACATGATGTTGATAACTTCGTTCAGTCATCAAAGACCATACAGATATAGAAGATTATACAAAAAGAACAACTGCCGGTTTATGCCTTTCGATCAATGTTGCTTCAGTAGTACGAAACGTGAAATGAACAAACAACATTAACAACATGCCAATCCAAACGAACATCTGCACTAAAAATGCCGAAACGAACATGCTAATTCAGTGAAGGTATACCGAATGGAATGCTGAACAGCTTCGTCGATTGGCTTCAGGTGAAATCTCTAGTTAGTCTCTGCTTCGGTTTAGTTCGAACGGCGATGTAGTGACATCATCATAGAATATTTATTTGATAAAAGCTTATCTCGCTCGGCTTCAAATCAAATGGCTATCAAATAACTGTTCAAGTGTTTATTCATTATTTTTTTTATTTTGTAGGACACAATGCAGTTCAGACATAGATCGACTTTTGTTTTCATAAAATATAATATTATCAACCGTGACTTTCTTTATCAAGAATACTATAAATATAATTCGCAACAATAAACCTTCCCTAACAACGCATTCTTAGAACTGAAACCAATTCGTAATTTCTTAATAAATTAGAGCTAAAGTAGAGCTAAAGATAAAATAGAAAAATTGTAACCTATTTTTAAATCTTTTATTATAATTTAACGCTTCAATAAAATTTTAAATACTTTATTTTCATATTACTTATTCAGAATAGTCGCTCTATTCGCATTCTAGTCTCAATTGAATATAGATTCAATAAGCCAAATTACGATAATAATGCAACAAAAACGTTAATTATCTGTGCACTGGTCTTTTCAAAAATGGAACGACGATGAATAAACGATTTTGAAATATGGGTTAATAATATAATAAACATTTGCAGCTCTGATGTATAGACACTTTATGGGTAGCGTTCAGGTTATTTATTACCCTACAAATCACTATTCTCAGTCATATTTTTAAATGAGCAACAACCTATGCTTAGATATTCTTCTACTAAATAAAACACTTACTGACTGAAATACAATGCACAGGCTAAACCAGCAGACCTAGATTCCAGTAGTACAAAACTTTGAACGAAGTTCTTGGAAATTCATGACCTCTAAAGCTATAAAGGGGGACGTAAAAGTTTGTATGTACACATAAAAATAAATTCTCTTTTAAGTGACATTTGAAATTTACTCTTAAATGAATGAATTAAAAAACAATATATTTTTTTTAATTAATCCCAAAAAGGTTCAAATTAGAGGGTAGAATTAATATTACCGCGGATAAAATCGGGTACATCAGCTGGTATTTATTTACATCAATAACAACAATTAAACTTTAATATCCCTAACCATTTAGCCTAGAAGATAATAGTTACCAACATTTGATAAGTAATGAATATCATTATAACCTATTACTGGAACAATATTGTAGTTGGGCGCCATTTACAGATAAATTGATATCAAAGGTCGCAATCCAAATACGAAATAAGTAGGTGATGGCTGATTTTAAACATCCTTAAAACAGGTCATGGACGTTTATATTGAAAGGGGGGTTCTAGAGAATAATTGCTTCCCCCTGGATTTCATACGTCATCCCGTATATATTTGCTCATGTCCACAAAAGTGACATTGGCAATGTTAGTTCACTATAACATTATTATTGTTACTTTACTAAAATATATGTGTGGATTTTTTTCCTTAATAAATTATTCCTTGATGTAATTTATATATATTTATAAAAAATACGCTAAAAACTACTTAAAATTAGTTTAACATACTGAACCACAAAGTTGTTCACTGTAACTGTAACATTGCTGTCGAAATCAAGAATTGGAACACACAAGAGCAAAACTCTCTATCCATCCAATTTTTATACATCGCGATCGAATATAAATCTTAGGTTGTTGAATTCTTCCGTGAAAAAGGTACGTAAATGACAAATTATGAAGTAATCAATATAGTAGCAAGCATAACAATATGAATAAACTTGCAAGTTTGAATTGTAGATGAATTCAAGTAAAATTTCTAGTTGGATATCTATAAGGTACTAAGCACACAATTGAGTAATGATATATATCGAAAGAGTAAAAGTATGTTACCTGTTGGCAAGTTATAAAGAGAGCTGTCCACACGAATATGCCTGCTATGACCTGGGCAGTCCGCGTCTGGAGGAAAACAGGCTCTTGAAGTGACTTCTGAATCTCACGGACTGTGTCCGTGATCGGTTGTGAAGTCAGGTTTATAGTTTCTGCACTCATCCTGTCAAAGAAAACCATCAATTAATGACGTAATTATGTAAATTATAAATATTTATTATAATTGGATTTTAGTGCCACATTTATTGAGCAAAAGTGTATTTTTAGTTTTTTTTTCTTTTCACTATTATTAATCAATACTATGGTTGCTGACCATAGATGTCTAATGTATTGATAGTCAGCTTTGTAACTTAGTCATAATATCATCGATTAATATAATGGATTCTTTTGAATACTAATAATATCCATAATCTCTATACAATAACCAACAAATTGTAACTGCATTAGTCATCAATAGTTTTGCATTTATTTATTTTTTACCAAAATTAATGGATACAGCACCTTACATTTTTCAAATTTATATGAGTGTTAAAAGATTATCATTTCCGATGTTGGCCTAAAAATAGCACTTAATGTGTTCATGAAGTGTGTTATCATGCAAATTATTTGGAACCTCTAGCCATTGTTTAAAATGAAAATGGAACAAATGGCTCATTAGATACACCAACTGCAACTCATAACATAGTTGTTCATCTTTGTTTTGCAAATCAAAACATCTTTATATGGAAATATTTATTATGAAAATCTTGAATGACTTTATTTGGTTATACATATCTATATCATATTAATATCTAAATAAAGAGATTTTTTGTACATGTTTTAAACCATATTTAATGCACTTATTAATCTGGTACTTTGCATATATAAATTTTATATGAATAAGAAGTGTAGATAGGTAAATTTGATGTGTAATACAAATCTAACAAAAAAGATTATAAAACTATTAAATAGAGTAAATGAAACATAACACTTTGACAACATGAGTTATAGTCTAATTTCAAGTGTAAAGTACTCTCTCTGAAATGTTAAAGCTGTTTATAAAATAACATAAATAGAATGTTTAGTTTTTCTTTGCTCTTTGATTTAAAAGGCCAGTACAATGGACTAAGGTACTTCAATATGGAATGCTTAAGGGCTTAGTGGAAAGACAGTATTAGATTTTTTTTGCGATCCAAATGTTTTAGAATGGCAAACTATTCCAATCTAACTTAACCACCACACTGAAGAGCTTAAAGTCCACTGTTCAAGTAATTTTGACTCGGTTACCAAACTAATTTCCGGTCACACTTACAACTTTCTTAACTTTGTACATCCCTCACGAAATTACAAGTCATCATGCCAGACAGTTCTTGATAATAATTTATAACAATTTACATTCTTTTATTAAGAGCTTTTGTAAATAAAAAGTAGAGTAAAAATGGTACACTTAAATTTTTTTTTATTTCCATGAAAATTATATATCTTGAGACCTCTTCTAATTTCATCAATTATTTCATTATAATGTTTTTCTTTTCACCAATTGCAAATTAACATAACATGTTATTACTCTATAGTAGTCAAAGTAATATTGTATGTATATTGTTGTCTATGGTAGGTACCTTCTATCAAGCAGAAACAATGAGATTGTTTGAATTCTAATAAGAATCAAGATGTGATCTGATCAGCTGAACAAAGGTGAATAACATCTTATTATGTAAATATTAACCAGATGTATATCAAGGTATATAGCAAAATTTTATGATAATAATAAATAAATTAAAGCATAACAAATAATATTAAGAACTTATATTTAATAAAATATATGTTTTGGCTACAATAGATCAAATATGACCGCAGTAGCCTTTGGGATCCGTATCCCTTGTCCGATCACCAAATAATAATACTATATGTATTCATATATTAGATGTAAATGAATACTTTTATTCTATATTTATGGCATAAATGCATAGACATATTTTATATAGATATTTAAATATGAGACTCAAGGTAGAATCGGTTTGGAAAGAGTAGATTATATTGACAAACATTCATATTAAGGCCCATTAATATTAAATGTCCTGCAAATACTATAAACATTCATATTTTTGTGTTTTTATTCCCAGTATTTTTTTTTCTTTTTTTAATCAGATCTTTTGCCTTTAGATTGGTAATAAAATAATGTTATTATTGTGGCAAATCCAAGAAGTAGATGACTCTTTTATTAAGAAATATATATCAGCTGATAAAAAAAAGAATGGTTCATGACTTTATACAAAACAATAATTAAAATATAGGTTTTCTTATCTTATCACTGATAACATAGCAATATGTTTTGTGATAAAGAGAGCTCATTGATTACAGATAATAGTAACTAGAAATATACATCTATATATTGTATATGTAATGAAAAAAGTGGTAACAAGTGTTGTCTGTACATAGCAGAAATTTAAGAAAAAAATAAGGGACTGTATAAAAGCAGTAAAAGGTAAAAAAACATTTTTAAGAATTTTCATGTTTATCACATAATGTGAAAACACTGAGTAGTTTTGATGCAGTTTTCATTTATATTATATATAATTACTCTGTCTATATACATTACTCTATCTTATTGCTTGTGCATGTTTCAACACTTCACACATGAAGTTGTGGACTGAAGCTAGTGTTGAATATATATCAACAGAGTAAATAGTCACATTCCTTTACAGCTCTGTTTGTGAAGTATTATTGTTTTGATTATTAATGAGCATTAGAGCAAAAAAAAACCTTTTTTGAAATTGGAATTTATATGTTGACATACATAGACAAGTGTATGGTCTTAAATACATAATTAGAACATGTATAGGAGTATAAAAAAATGTTTGAAACATACTCTGTATGTGTTCCTCAAATTTTAATAAGTGGGATAAAGTTGTTTCCTGAATTTAATCTGTCATATAGCATAAATAATATTCATAAAGATTTTGATTATATATTAACTATGTCTGTATATTTGTCACACTGAATTTCCTTAAATTTATTATCAATTATCAACCAAAACATGGTTACATCTAAAAAACTTTATCATGAGATAAAAAACAATCATACAACACATTAACACAACATTAATGTAAATTTTTACTTTCACATTAAATAGAACATAAAACTTGTATATATTATGAAAATCAATAAAGATACTTTAAAAAAAACTCTATGTAAAAGTGAGTGTGCATATAAAGTACTAAAAGTTAGCAAAACCAATTAATTCCTTAAATTCCCTTATTAAAGACTTATATACTATATTTATTTACTTCTCTTTCAAGCCATAATAATAAATAAAACAAAGAATGTATGTAACAATAAATATGTGTCTATAACAGGATAAAATCATTATAATGATAAACAAGTTTATTAATAGTGTAGGGTCTATACTATAATTAATTATATAATAACATCATGTTGACGAAACACTTTAATTAAAACTACTACAACTAAATTATAATATTAATCATCCAGAAAAATAATTAAATATTACTCATCTATTTACTATATAACAGTTACTGTGAAAATGATAAATAATAATTATAATGAAAACATGTTTTTATACAATGTATTGACCATGATAATTGGTTTGTAAGTAACTGGTTGGTGATAAAAATAGCAGTGAATGTAGTTATAAAGATTTGGAAACACACTGGAATATAAAAACATGAACAGAGAATATTTTTTAGCAAAAAAGGTACTGCTGCATACTCTTTTATGTTATTTTAATACTTAATTGGGAGTACTAAAAGTTTTCTGTAAAATCAATGGTCAATCAGATGTTTGTTCAGTGTTTATTATGATCAATTGCCATTTAAATTCTCCTAAGGTCTCAACTTCTTAAGTGATTAGTATAACATAATGTTTACCAGATTGTAGGAAATTGTAAGAAAACAAGTACAACATAACACACATACATAACTTAATAAAAATCAAAGAGGAATATCGAGGTGAAACAGAACTGGAGGTCACAAATCTCAACATATTCTTGTTAGTAATGTTATTAGTGAGAGTGAAGGGACCATGAAACTACGAATATTGTCAGGCAAACACAGTGTTTTAATAGATACATTAGGAATCGATGTTAACAACGTTCATAATTTACCTTCCTGTGGTTGGAAAATCCTCTTAGCTACGTTTTCCTTTTGTTTCGAATCAGATGTCATTCGTAATCAACACTGCACATATTGTCAGAACCACTGTACGTACACAAGATCTCATCGATTTTCTCCACGCTGAGTTCAAACAATGGATGTATATAAGTACAATATCAACAATAAATTGTGCTAACGTGATGTGCAACAACTTTATTTACAGGAAATAATCTTTCAATCTAATTTTGCCAATATTTTTTACTACATATCACATCACTTCACTCGCGAAGACGTGACGAATCGTTCGCGTTCGCTATTTTTGTTGAAACAAACACAGAGTACGTGAAACAAAAGTAGGTAATTAGCACAGATAATAGTAACTTCAATGAAGTGTTGCACTACAGGTAAAATAAAAATAGAGAACGTAGGCTCAATTACAATACAGTACTCTATACAATGTTGACAACGACACGTCGCGTCGCCACAGAGTATGTTATATGTTTAATGTTACTGTTTACCAACGAAAGTACCGCGGCGCAATATCAATACAAACTACAAAGTAATTGGCACATTTGTTTATATTAATATTTACTTTATAATTTGATTCCCGCCTAAATAATAAAAAATACGTTACTTTTATTTGTATTATGCAAATATTGAACATGGCAAGCTTGTTGCTAAACAAAATCGTATCGAGCGACCGCTTTCGTAACAATAATCATCTGTGCCCATAGACAATCAACATTCAACAAACTGAAATGAAAATGTCCGTCGTAAAAGATGCGTTTTCGATATTCATTGTGACTGTGTAACGATCGTGACTAGATATGTAAAGTGTTTTACAATATTTGCGTAGTACCAAGTGTTAATGATTTGCAAAAATGATTGTACAAGAGCCTATTCAAGTACGTGGAATTATATCACAGTAACTGTCAATCAAGGTATTCCAACCCTGTTCATATATTTTGTAATATACCTTTGAATTTTTACAGGTAATCGTTTGGGATTGTCTCAATAATTATGAATACGACAATGCCATATTTTTGGCTGAAAGATTACACGCTGAAGGTAATTATACGAAATTTTACTTAGCTTACCCTCAACACAAACTTCCTTTAATAACTTTTTTAATGTAGTAAAATAATATAATTTTTATACCATCCTCATACATTACGTGGATTTCTCGCTTATTATTTTTTTAATTAAATAAAAATGCAATAATTTCGATACTTTGTATCATACATTGAGACATGCTAAAATATGAAATTGTAGAAGAGTCATGAATATAGTTACACTTGTTTAGTTCTTACGTTATGAAAAGAGAATCTTATTTAATTAATTAAGTAATATACCAAAATGCCCTCTTTTCTCTTTATTTGTCTAATATGAAGCAAGATCTATAAAATATTTCCAGTTCAGAGTCATGTTCCAACTGAAGGCAATTTATTCACCTTCTGACTATGAATGAAATAAATTGTTACTGTTATTACATCTAATACAATTCTGAACTAACTTCAAATATCTATACACCTTTTTTTATATAATTCCCTATTTGTACAATTATAGTGTAACACATAATTTTAAGTTTTATTTAACTTTGTGCATTTTCAGTGACGTCGGAGGAAACTGCATTTTTATTAGGGACATGTTATTATAGAGCTGGACGTGTAAATGAAGCTCATCATTTACTACAGAACCTTTCTCTTACTCTACCACAAGCTCGATTTCTTCTAGCCAAATGTTCAGTAGAGTTGAAATTGTAAGTATTCATATATTATATTTCCTGAACACTATATACTTATTTTCTATTTGGGTATCAAAAGTATGTCATAGCCCTATTTAAGTAAAAAATATCAACACGTTTTGCAAGAAAACTTGAATTTTTAAAATAGTTTAAAAGAATATAGTTAGGCCTATATCCTCATAATCCACACTTGGCCAGTGTGGTGGACTATGGCCTATACCCCTCGCCTCCTGAGAGGAGACCCGTGCTCTGCAGTGGGACAATTATTGGTTGTAATGATGCTGATGAATGATGATACCCATATAATGCAGCGATGGTTCATTTAATTATGTTGCTATTGGTAACTTTTAACTAAGAATGATTATTATTTTGAAAATGCAACTATTGCCTCTCTTTATGTTGGTTTCTGAGTAATAAAATACTGAAGAAGTGTAGCTTCATTGTCATTTGAACACATAACACTACTGCACCGAGGTCTCTGCATATAATGAAAGCCAATACCAGCTGTAGTCTAGTAAACTGATCAAGTAATAATGGGTTGACTTTTGAAAATGTTATGGAAATCTATTGTGCATTTATCCTTGCCATACGTCTCTTCATTGATGCTAGTAATAATTAATTAGTAGTACACACACAACTTTGTAAATGACAAATATTTTGAAGATTTGTACCCAGACCCTTTGTGTGGGAAAAAACCAATGTTCATACTACAGAACAACGCTATCGCAGCTTAAATGTTGTCTTTAATCATTTCATGTAAGCTACTATTATCATGATTAATTAATTCAAATTATTATTTTAAGAAAAGTTGTTTTGATGAAATTATTACCTTAATCATTTGGTCCTACTTATGTGTCTGATTCCACAGTTCAATTATTAAATAGAATAATACAAAAATTATATTGTAATCTGAACTACCTGTAGGCAGTGATATCCTAGTGGTTCGAACGTTGGTTCCTCGAATGTGGGGGCGTGAGTTCGAATCCTGTACGTACCTCTAATATTCATAAAAAAAGTTATGTGCGTATTATTAGTTAATTATCACTTGCCTCAGTGAAGGAAAACATTGTGAAGAAACTTGCACACCCGAGAGTTCACTATAATGTTCTCAAAGGTGTGTGAAGTCTGCCAATCAGCACTTGCCAGCGTGGTGAACTATGGCCTATACCCCTAATCTCATGAGAGGAGACTCAAGCCCGAGCTCGAGTTATAATGATGATGAATCTGAACTACCAAAAAGATACTTCTAATCACATCTTTCCAATTAATGTATCATAGTTTCATAACAACGACAATTTAATAATTGAGGACGAATAATATTTTTATTGTTACAGTTACAAAGATGCAGAAGTCGCTTTGGGATCAAATTTAGACATAGTTGCATCAGAGTTTGGAGAACAAGCACCTTATGCATTACAACTGCTCGCAAATATTTACAACATCACAGAAAGAAGAAGTAAAGCTGCAGACGCTCATCGGAAAGCGTTGTCCCTAAATCCCTTCATGTGGAAATCCTTTGCCCGACTCTGTAACATGGGTGAAAAGGTGGATCCTCATCAAGTATTCCAAATTAACAACTCGGAATTTTCATTTGGTGTCTCAACATTAGTGAATCTAGTCAGCAACTCTGAGAACATTTCATTTGTCAGTAGTAACATTCCTAACAATACTAGTATAAATACAAATGTTACACCAAATAATGTTAATGCCATGAGGACACCGATGACCATGTCAACGAGCATCACACCGGAGACTCAGGCACCCGTGAAACGTATGCATAGTGTATTCAGTGGCATGGATCCCATACCATTCTCACCGTCTTTTGGAATGTTGCCA
>DWPA01007489.1:0-10304 GCA_018251375.1 Calpodes ethlius | reverse complement strand
TAGTCGTATCAACTTAGAAACTTTCGTGGGCTCATACTCAACAACTTTGCTAAAGATCATTACATGATTAAATGTACCGTTTACGATTCTATAAAGGACATACAGATCAACATTCATTTTTATATATATAGAAGATGACAAAGTAGATACCTAAAAACGAAACTGACGCCTTATATTGGCTAAAAATATTAATTAGACCTATAAGATGTTGCAGGTACACCCCGGTTGTATTACGGGGGTAACAAAATTCCTGTGATTTAATTTAGTCCGAAACTCTGGTGGAGAGTGAATAAGGCATCAATTAGGCTCGGTCATTGGGTTGGTGACGGGCCGCAACACGTGTCGCCGTCGTCTCTTTATCTCCTGCCGTCGGCTGCTAACGAATGGTCTTCTTTACCGGGGTTTACGTGGTAAACTTTATTGTATACCTATTTTGTACTAGTTATATTAATTACTGCGCAAATCCACGTCTTATTGACCTGAAACATTCATTTATGTTCATTTATAGTGAAGGGAAAGTCTTTGCATACGTTTTTAAAAATAATGCACGTACCTGAGATTTAGTATAGACAACGTTGATATAAAATAATCGCAAATAAATAAACTTTATGTAAACAAAATAGATCATTAACAAGTGTCAATGTAAAATTGCTCTGGAGACATTGAATCACCGTCGAAATTCGATTGTATATCAGGTTTCTAGAAATAATTGTACGCTTAATCTACTCCATATCTTTATCTTTTCAATTATTTTATAAAGAAAAGTGTGAATACTAGTTTAGTGAATAAAAAGTTCTTTATTAGTTAGTCCGCTCGACATCTTTATCCTCTCTTACCATATGGTGTGAATGTTGTTAACTTATTCTATCTAAAAAGCCTCGTAGCTCTAGAATAAGATAGATAACTTTTACTTGTTTATTTAAATCTTTACTAGCTTCTTTCTAGACCACACGAAATGTGAACGCTACCAGGCTTAACGAAATTTAATTAACACCGACAATAGCATATTCAAGGCAATTCGCACGATAGTTTTTCACTAGCCTTATGACATTTGATTAAATTTACTATTGGCTTGATGTTTTTACTCGCGTGATATCTAATTTTGAGCGGTTCAGGTGCAAATATAATTTCATAACAACATTGGTGTAAGAAGTTATTGGAGTTGTTAACGAGTAAGTTTTTGTGTTCGAGTGCTACCAGTTTATACGTCCGAATCCTCGCGACGATCGGGCAGTGGGCTGGAACGGTAAAACATTATTCCTACACACCGAACACGTTAATGCCGGTTTTTGTTACAATTACACAAGAATTCATGAATTGGTAAAAACTTAGCATAAGAAATAGAATAAAGTATACATACCTACAGCCCTTCAATTTGTTAAGTTATTGTGTCGAGATTAAAATGATATTAAAAACACTGGTAACACACTTAGTTGTAGTAAATTTTTATCGTGTGTTATGAAATATGTGGTAACTACTGGTAGTAGAATTTTACTTTTCATTACACTAAGGGTTTGTACAAAAACTGTTCGAATTAATTGATCAATAAATTTTTTAGATAAAATTATAAAAATGTGGCGTTGCACTACACGTGATGACGTCACCTGATTATTATCGAAGTTTTTGAGAGTACATTATGCTTAGACACGAATATTGATGAAATTAATTGATTAATAAAAACATAAGGGAAATAATAACAAAATAATATTACACTGCATGTCACACGTTGACGTCACATGGTTTACTTTTTTATTTAGTGGAACGGAATAGTCAGCGCCGCTGAATTATTCCACAGACAAAAAAACAAGGAGGACAGCAGAAAGCTGATACCCAACCTTCACTAGTTAGAAAGATTTACGTCATCAAATTTGAGATCGCATATAAGTTCCGAATACACTCACACGAAGCTGCTCCTCTCTGCTGATAACGCATGATAGCATTTAGAGTCCACCGCTCCACAGAGTAAAAATGTACACGAGCGCTAATTTCACGCCCTTCACCGGAAGCGGTCGCATGAATGTTTGTAATGATGATACCGTCTTCATTCACCATTCATGCGCGCCTGCTTGTCACCCTCTGCGGCAAGTAACCGCAAACCGTTTCAGTTATTTTTAAACAAACTTATTAAGCATACTATAAAGTCGTAGCCTAAGGGCTCCCCTTTAAGCTTGGTTGAATAGGTTTCTTTCCGAATTGTTTAAAATGTTCCTTTTCTTTAGCGGTATATAAATTCTTATAAGGATAAGATGTACGTAGGTATACATAATCGCGAATTGTGAAAGATTATTAATACATTATGAAAATACGGATTATGGGGTTTTAGGATTCATTTGTACTTGGATGTATCGTTATGTTTTCTGGGTCGTCATTTAAACTATTCGTTTTTATTTCTTCAGTGGCATAATAATTAACTGTATCTATTCACACATTTACTAATCGTAAAACATTACAAATATGTCATAAAAATAAATTTGTAATTATGAACTCTCAGGATTCAATTGCGCTTGAATGAATCGTGATTTAAAAATATTACTTTTTATTTTTTTTATCACACTTACATTTTTATGACAATATTCACACGATCATGAAACGTAGATCAGTCATCCGTCATTATGAAATCAAAAAGTCGAATATCTCCTCGTTTTTAACGAATCGTTTTAATACCGAATCGTCGTCGGTAGATGTAATTGAGAATGCGTCCTTAGACTGCCTTTTATTAACCAGAGGGTAATTAGTAAACACAGAATTCCGTTCATTACAAATAAAGTAATCCCCTTTTATTTGTCTTTAATTAAATTCCCATTCAACATGTATTCCGGATAATGTTAAACCAACCCTCTGCATAATTTCTCGATATTATTAGTCATACCATCTCGTAAGAAAGTATTTGTGTTTGAATTGCCTTTTGTGGAGTGCGGTCGGCTAATAAAATTAGCGCTTGGAATTCTCGAAGGATAAATTAATTAATTATCTCAATAGTTATTTCAAGATCATTAACTTGCGTTCTTTAATTGGTCGCTGGAAAATATTTTGCGGTTGTCTATATCTGTAGATAGTGTATCAGATAGGGGTGGTACGGTATTTGTTAAGCTTATCCGTGGGCATCTTAAAACGACGTTAACTAATGAATTATGTAAATGCATTCGATTGCCGCAGCCAATGTCGGCCAATCCCGACAACTTAAGGTGCCTAGCGCGACATTAATATAGTATCATTGAATTTATTGTAGCAATCACTGGGTTAATTACCGATGAAATAAATAAATAGTATTAATACCTCACTCAAAGGGCGAGTCCGATGTTTTCAACGAGTGTCATTTGTTTCTTATTAACTAGCAACCCGCGTTTCCTTTGAGAAATATTAAACTGCTTACCTAAGAGCTAGGAGGCGTTCTCACGCTCAAAGCGAATTCGCTTTCTGCGACAAGTATCATATACAAATACACGAAGTCCGCTGTTTTAGGCAACGAAATTACGCTGCAAATCGTATTAATTTTACTAGAATATGTACGAATATCGACATGACGCTTTTATCGACGCGAGGTGATTTTTTTATAAACAATATTTTAAGCTTACAAACACTATGCAGTACTTGCTCCCAGAATAATATTACTAATTTTTATCACGTATTTTATTCATTTACGAGTAAATATTTTTA
This sequence comes from Calpodes ethlius, assembly GCA_018251375.1. NCBI lineage: Eukaryota > Metazoa > Arthropoda > Insecta > Lepidoptera > Hesperiidae > Calpodes > Calpodes ethlius. Next base: position 6,647 of record DWPA01007489.1, on the reverse strand, counting down.
TGCGTCAGTTATTTTCCTCATGTTATTGACAAATATACTTATTTGCAACATGTATATACATATTTGCAGCTATAAAACACAGGTATTACCAAGTGGTCAAGTATCAAAATGTCGGTTATTACATGAAGTATTTGGGAATTATTCAGGCGTCATTTCGGATAGTGATATTCAGAACTTGTGTCACATCTTGTTCCACAAAATACATATATATGAATATACATGTAGGTAGTTATGAAGCTACTTATTTAGTATTGAGAGTGTTTGACAAATGGTTAGTTTTATGCCCTAATAGTAACAAGAAACGACTTGAGTCGGGAGATTCCAGTCGGATTGTGATACGTGATGGATGCGGCTCATTACGCAGCCGCGTTGGGTGGCGCGCCGTCGACACCCGCGACACCGACGTTGCTTAACGACCTACCGACGACTTTTGTCGAACGACACATCCATCGACACCGTTACGGAACAACAATCAATATACACTTTAAAACAATTTATTTATAGCTCGCGTCGCTCTGTTGATCCACGCTACCCGCGGTTTTACAGTCGCGCACAGTTCTGCCCCCGAGAGTTTTATGGGCGTCTCGTATTTATTATTGCACTTATTGGGAGGTTGACACCGCGTACGTGTTTTATGGCCGCTAATATTTCTTTCTTTCACTCCTGCCTTTTACAGGTAAGGAATGTTATCGTTAACCTCAAAACGCTCCGTCCTACGATCGATCATTCCGATTCGAAATTTGAAAAGCTAGTAGACGCAACGCTGCGCATCGCAACGGCCGATGTCCGATCGCGTTAAGCTCATCGGACAAATCGGTACTAGATCTTATCTTATCTCCGACTACTTGTTTAGCCTTCGAAATTTAAAAGTGCCGTTTACACAAAAAAAGTATTAAGAAAGTGTGTTATAAATAAGCAGCAGTGAGATGTTATCGCCGCCGGCCGGCAGGAAGCGCTTCGGCCCATTTAGGGGTGCATTAAAATCGAATACATCATATTTGTTTGATTTCCTAGTTCGCGTTTCACCCTGTAATTATACAAGTCACCGTCCGCGGCCGGATCTCTAGCGGTTTTTGTTTAGATGCATTAATCATCTTTTTTATTGCGAGCATATGTTTTGTTCTCGTAAAACAGTTTTGGGGCTTGTAAGCTTTTTGTATCTTAATGTCTAATTTGGTTTCGTGTCGGTCCTTATGAGGTCATTAGCGCGGTGAGGTCCGTTTCGTCGGCCAGTTCCGAAATTTACTGTCGAAAGTCTCATGTTTTATGCGGTTATAATTTGTCGCGATAACGTTAAACTTTCTTCAGTTTTCATATTTCGGTTTTATGGGACGCATAAAATTTAATTATCCACCCACGTTCGTTTAAAGGTTATTCCTAAGAAAGTCATAAATATGTTTGCTCACTGTTAACTGAAATGAGAGCGAGGGAATAACTGTTCAAAGTAATGAACATAAGTAAGTGTAATAATTCGTATTGAACCTGACTATTTTTATTAATGGCCCATTTTGTAGAGATTTGAAATTTTTGATTTATTTTTTTAGTATTAATGATTCATGGAAAGAAATGCTATTAGTGAAATCATTTACATAAAAAAAAAAAACTTTAAAGTTGCTATGACAATTAGCAATCTTTTGAGAGAACAAGTTTAAATCGAAAGCAACAACATTCAAGATGTCTGAGCAGATCACAGATTTGATTAAGTGCGATACGCCTATCATATTAATATAAATTTATTTTTTATGAATATTTATCTCACTATCTAATGAATAATCAATGAAGTTTAACTTTGAGTGATAATTAATTGAATATATTGAGACTAGATTTTTCTTTTATAATTACTGTGAATTCCCTAGAAAATAACGAACAAGTACTTTTCCGAATTTCCCTGTAATTTACATGAATATAAGTGATGTGAGAGCATAAGTATACGAAGGACATTCTATTATCGCAGGCGGATGTTTCCGACGGTGCGCGTGTCGTTCGCGGGGTGCCGCGCGGAGGCGCGGTACGCCGTGCTGCTGGACGTGGTGCCGGTGGACGGCAAGCGGTACCGCTACGCGTACCACCGCTCCTCGTGGCTGGTGGCCGGCAAGGCGGACCCGCCCGCCCCTGCGCGCCTCTACCCGCACCCCGACTCGCCCTTCGCCGGCGACCAGCTGCGCAAGCAGGTCGTCTCCTTCGAGAAGGTCAAACTGACCAACAACGAAATGGACAAGAATGGACAGGTCAGTAAAAGCCACTTCAATATGAAAAATGAATTATTACCTTAATGAATTTCCTACTTTTTAAATATTAGGGGTACCCGAAGCATTAGTTACCTGCCAATTTATTATAAGTGTGATAAATTTCATGACAACATTTTATTCTTCTAGAGATCAGTTACAGACATTTAGGCAGACAACTGAAACTGCTACCAAACATATTACAGTCTAATTTGATTACAAATCTATACCTAGACGTACATAATAAAGTAATGTTTGATACTGTCCCATTACTCTTATTTTATTAGTATAAAAAAGCTTATAATAAATTCACCCATGTGCTCAAGAAGTCTATGCCAAAGTCTTAAACGTATAATTTAAATATTAATAAAGTGCTGTGTAAGACATGTGTCATGAAGACACCTAATAGTCTCTAAACATTCGAATAAAATTGTCAAGATATCAGCAAGAAGTGTGATATAATAAACACCTGTACATCTCGCATATAAATTAAAACTGACAGGTCTGGGATGATTCCTCGCCGCGTGGGCCACTTCCGTATGCGTGTGGCAATTTTATAGAATTACGAGTGAAATTGCGGAGCCGCGACACCTCGGGCGCAGGGGCCGCGTAATGAGAGCGTTCGCAACAAATTAGTCGCAGATGTCGCGCGCGACAGCCGGCAACGTCGACTCCACGAGCGCAGGTGCCAGCCCTGCAAATGTCACTTACACACCACTAATTTAAACAGAACCGCAAAAGCTTTGCATTCCTCTCCGCATACCTTCATTGACCCCGGCTACGGGAGACCTCGCTAAAATGGTAGCATTTTTTCGAACGTATTCGCTACTATGACAATATGACAGTTATGAAAAGTTTACATGCATAAATAATGGGTTCTCGAACTGAAAATAGTTCATTTTGCTGTTCATTAATATTCACGTCGTAATTATTATGTTACCGTTATCTCGTTCGATATCATAATATCGTTTTATCATGTATCTAAGAGGGTACGGAATTATTATTGCAACTTAATGAATCCCTATTAGAGGTTCATTGCAAGGCACGGGTTTCTCCTCGTAGTTGGTAAGGTTATATTGACAACACTTGTAGCATAATGGTTACTATATTAGACTACTATTCAAAAAGTCCTGGGTTCGATTATCAGCGAGAAAGCGATTATGAAATATATATGTTTTCTTGTTTATGTCTTTGTTGAATGTGGAACTATGAGTATAAAGCGTTATATATTTACTCCAGATGGATTGGTCCTTACGGCTCTCGAAGGTATCCGCGATAGCTTAAGAACTGCTGTTGTACGGCAGCACTTGGTACCTGTTGTTTAAAGAGTCCTCCAATTGCAAGTCATATTTGTATTGTTGATATAGTAAGTTTGAGTTGATTTGGTACCGGTGCTAGCAGGCTTGAGGCTAGCCCGCGCGCGGCGGAGCGGAACGTTGGGCGGGGCGCTATGATGGATGGACTGAGTGTATCGAAAACGCAACTAGTGTAATTGAGTATAATTGACTTTCCATAGTATGGCCGCACCGAGGGCACCTAATCTTGCTATTTTGGTCACGGTATATGTACAATTTACATAAATATTATCGCCACCCGTCATTTTCTATAAGATAATACCACAGATAAATAAATATGCTGTTATGAAACTTATTAATTCGTACGAAAATAGCAATATATTTAGATTTCCAAATTATTTTATTAAACTAGTAACTGATTTTGAAAAATTCTCTATCGTTACTTAGGGATGTTACAAAACGATGCGATATTAAAGTAAAAAAATATTTAAATGAAATACCAGAAAACACAGATAATTTAATTAATTGAATACTATATTAATTGTAATGACTAAAAAATCTAATTATTGACTTAAGAATACGATATTGCGTCTCGCTGGTTATACTACTCTGTACTAAAAAATATAGTGAGCAATCCGCGGTCATTTCAGTCAGGATTCAATGTAAGTAGTTCCAGGGTTGGGGACTAAATAAAAGGAGAATAAATCACCTTCACAGAAATAAATTAAACGTATAATTTCCTTACAATGACAAATAACTTCAATATTAATCGTTATGTCTTGCAAATATTGAGTGTTTTTGACTTCAGCTTGACAAACAGCCGTTAAATGAAAAGTTGATACTTCTTTAATGCGCTTTTCTAATCTTACCTACGATTATGATTTAGAGTAGTATTTCGGATTTAGGAAAATATTACTCTAATAGTCAAGAGTTCACCACACTCGTTTCAGCAGCGAGAAACGAAATGGAACGGTAGGGCGGAGTCCAGTGATGGATGAACCATCTCCAACTAAAAAGGCAACCAGCGCAGTAATTGGTTTTCCCATAATGCAAAGAACGATAGTAATCGTGCTATTAGTAACGCTACGTGAAATACCTAACAATTGCCAGTTAAATTGAATTAGGTGAAGAATATACAATTTGACAATAAATAACAATATTTACATTAAAATGTTTTCAAATGCCCGACAGGATTATGCGTATAATTACGTTGCGAGTGAAATGTGATATTACCAAAGTAACGTTCGTTGATTAGCGGAATCAGTAAAAATGTGTAATTGGCAATAAATTAGTAGGTACACGGAAACGGCTCTGGTGGGACGTAATACGTTTAACAATGTATCGGCCACGCAAGTCGACACCGCACGCGGATCACCTAATTGTGGAACAAAAACTCCGTGGAACCGACGAATTAATCATCGGGCCGCGATTTAACCGCCTCATTCGAATAATACGAAAATAACTTCACGTCCAAGCGGGGTTTTAATTCGTAACCCTTGAAATGCTACGTTTGTATAATAATGCCTTTGAAAATTCGAATAAACACACATTATAATAAAACTAATTAGTCGATGTTTGTTCTGGTTAATTTAAGATACGGCTTAATCGATTGGAGTTCGCACGTATGTCCACTGATTTTATTAAAAAATAATGTGTTATATTTTGCGTGAATGAGTACTATTGCTTATGCTAAGGGTACTAAGATTTACGAATGTAAAGCTAGGTTACTAGGGGGTCACACAGCTTTCAGAATTTTGACCCCCCCCCCCTTTATCACAGCGTATTGTGCAATTACTACTAATGCAAGTAGTAGATGCTTTATGTTCAGTGGTGACTGGTATCCGTATGACTGGGGAGATCATCACGTTTTCGGCCTTGAAGGTGACGATAACCCGCTTCTTTGATAGCTCTTTCCAACTTTGTAACAAGATTCTCTTTTATTAAACACGTTTTATAAGACTTATATGATTATTAAATATTATGCATTTCATAATCACACATTTCAATAATTTAAGTTAAATTCTAAATATGTTTAAATAGACAGATATGAAATACGAAGCGCTCTTAGTCTGAGGATTTGTGTTCATAATAAGGGATTGATCGAATTCAGCAACTGCGGGTGCAATCGGTATTTGGATAGGTAAGGGCTAATCTATATATATATATATATAAATAAGGATGTTTGAATATATACGAAATCGATGAACTCAAAAACTATTGGACCGACAATTATGAAAATCGGTATGTATATGTGTTTATAATAATATGCAATGCCTATTGAGATAATTGGCCAAAATTACCTGAGTGAAAGAGATTGTGACTAGATGAACACTACTACTAGAGAATTACTAATAGAAAATATTACCCCTTTTTAATCTTTTACAAATAGTTAATTAGACCCAAACGTTAGTACCGATGTTATAAGGTACTTACGATATAATAAAATGCCATTATACCTCATCCAGTTTCACGTAATTATAAAAGACGAGAAGATTTTTTTGCCACTTCTTGTCCACCTCAAACCACATTTCAGAAATGGTGGTAAAATCAAAAAATTACGTGCATAAGTGTATCAATGTAGCCTACGTGATTAAATGATTTTGAATTTGAATCTTAATTACGGCACCGGAGGTAATTGAAGGGTTGGCTTAAAGGATTAATACAACATATTTCGTGTGTCGGTATCGGGGTCAGAGCGCTACAATTCATGAGAACGGTCGCACGAGCTAGTGCGACCGGCCGCGATTGTGTGAGACTGTCGAAACTATGTTCTTTATACATTTCCATGTCTAAGTCTATGAGACTTATTGTACACAAAAAAAAATTAAAACCTGTTTAACTTGCAGTCCTTGGTAGTTTCTTAGTATATTTCTTTAAGTTTATACTGAATTAGAACTACCCTCTCTTATCTTATGAAGTTGAAACACACATGGCTTTAATTTCGATGATAATTATTCATCTTTGTGACAAATAAGGTCTGATGTTTTACTTAGAAATGGTTTCAAATAAGGGTACCCTTCAATCGTGAACAGCACAGTTACTATATTTTTGAAGAATAAAAGACTGTTTTGGTTTTTTTAAACTATCAATTTATACTATTCTGCGTTTGTTAGAAGTTATGCTTCTT
>DWPA01007488.1:0-10304 GCA_018251375.1 Calpodes ethlius | reverse complement strand
GTGGAAGTAGCTTAAAAAGCTGATTTTAACATAAAATATGTGTAACAAAAACACTCATTAAAGAAAATAGAACATTAAAATATGACAATGTAAAGTTGTGTTTCGACACATTGAATTGTAGTCGAGTTTAGATTGCAGAGAGTGATCTATTGAAGTTAAATAGATAAGTACTAGCAAATTTATTATTATAATCAATCAACGATCTCCCGCCTTACACCTCAGGGAGATGGGGTCGACTGAAAAACAGCGTTGCATGTACGCCAGGATGTATGTCAATATTAGCTGAGACGAACCCTATTGCTACACTTTAAAATAATTGTTTAGTTTTTATATTTATGTATACTTGTACTTTCTTTGTTTATTTCGCAATAAATAGATTTTGATTTGATTTGAAAATCAATCCACAAACTTACAGTTACTTATACGATCCCGATGTACATGCTACCACTACATAAGTAATGCCGTGAACTTCTAAATTGCACACCGTACCGGAGTACGTCAGAGCTTGTGACGTGTGCAATTTGTTACACGGACGGTCGAGTGCTCTTGTTGTGACGTCACATACCGACGCGCCAATAAATTTACCTCTACTGTAGCTGGTTTTGGGACTTTAGGTTTGTTTCGTGTTGGAGAATACTATTGTTTGGTCCTTGTTTTGTTCGCTTGAGGTGAGAAGACTTCTCTATATAAATAACTTACAAACCAGCTGACAATCCACCTTATGGTCAGTCTACCAAATGAGTACCAGCATTACTAAAGGTACTCCCGATGTGTTATCGACCAAGAAGAGAACTGAAGATCAAGGTCTCAAGGTCCTAGATGGAACTGTTATAATGTGTATTTGAAAACACTTTTTAAAGAAAGAAAATCACTTTAACAAAGAGTTTATTTAATTACCACAATTTTCTTAAATAGAGAAATAGTTATCATAAGAAAAAGAAACAAAAAGAAGGAGTGTGGTTCTCACGATAGAATGGATACTACTGACAGATGAGCGAGTGACACGTAGGGCTGGAAGGTGCGTGTCAGCTTCCGGCCCTGATTGTGCATAGTCCATTCGACTTAGGGTTATAATCGTACACTAGTAGTTTGGCCACTGACTCGAGCAGGAGTGGTAGCTCACCAGGCATGCAGATGATAGATAATACCAGTAGTATACGTGATCTTCCCTTTCTCTTATCGCGCTGAATTCATATAGTGAATGCAGTATATAAATTACATAGTTGCGCGACGTTTCAGTTTAAAAAAAACCATTCCTAACAAAAAAAAATGATTTTTTGTAATACTATGGTGACAGCCCTACACGTCACACTATGACGTCACGACCAACCTGAATCACGCTATCGAAGTTTTCTACAACGCTTGTATATTCGTATTACATTCCGAAAGCAAGTCAGTCGACGCTCAGCCGCTCGCTAAGCATGACGCTTCGCACGATGTGCGATCTTTTGCTAAAATGCTATATTAATTTTCTTTAATAATTCATCCTTTTACGCTCATTTTTATATATAAAATAGTATCATATATAATGGCGTAATAATAATTTACATCGATAATAATAATAAAACGCTTAAACACTCACACTCTCGCTTTAGGATTCTTATACACAAATGAAACATCACTACCCATGACCCGAGTACAAACATTTATCAACCCTGGTCGAATATCAAACCCGGGACTCCTCGTTTCACTGCCAACTACAGAATTTCCAAATAAGGTGATTAAAGTAAGACTTCATTCAACAATAAATCCTTAGCACAAGTTTGATACGTCGAAGTTAGTATATTCCGGCTTGAATCTCGCCGTAGCCGTGTGTCTCAGTTAACTTTGAAAGCAAAGATAACTCGAGAGAACTGCGCGGTGCCTCACAAGCTTTTTGTTACTAACACGGTTTATTTATTTGTGCAGTGCGCTTTTGAAATATGCGCCTGACTGTAAAAAGTCAACCAGGTACAGTTGATAGCATAAATGTGATGTCACCGCGAGTCTGAGTTAAATTAAATTAAAACAGGAATTTTATCATCTTGGTGTTTATGAGTAAGCTGTATTTTATGGACTAGCTCTGCCCCGCGGTTTTACTCGCGTTTATTAGATAATTTTAAGAAAACTATTTTAAGAACTCGTTATGATTATTAATCGGCCAGTCTCTGTCCCTCATAAAGTTATCCCGTTATCACATTTCTTGTTACTGCTCGACTTCTATTAGTCATAACGGGATTTTACATAGCCTATAGCTTCCTCGATAAATGGAATATTCAACACAAAAAAAAGTCAATTCGTATAAGTAGATCCTAAAATTTGCGCGTTCAAACAAACAAACACTTCAGCTTTATTAGTATATATTATGGATTAATACTTTTAGTTTTTGTTCCCTACTATTAAATTTTCGCCTCGCTTCGAAAAATCTTTGCTCAATTTTTTTATTTATAAATCATATCCGTACCCTAAATAAATTCTAGCTAATTTTCATCAGAAGTTGTTTTAAGTTATCCGATTATGACTCATAAAATGAGTTATTTGGTAAAAAGCTATATAAAAGCAGTCAAAACAATATTTATTAACCTCTTAAGATAAGTTTCATACAAACTTTCATGTTTTATTTCACAGGAATATATCCATTTCCTGGTATACAAGGTAATTGATAGGAATAATGTAAGAAGTAACAAAGTTGTCATGTATCACGTGAAATTATTTATTGTGTTTGCGTAACAAAAATAGCAGATTGAAACACAAAAAATATATATTGTTTCTCGTCTATTGTCAACGAAACCCATATTAAAAATTTCATAATACAATCTGTACGGATTCAACATTGTTTAAGTTTTTGTATTAATATTATAAGCAAAATACAAAAATATTAATAAATTGTTTATTGATACAATGATTTAAATAACTATTTATCAATTTCTGATTCTCAAAATTAAAAATGATGAATGATGCGCCTGACCGATCTACGCGCTGTCTCGAGCAAAAGTATGTCAACTAGACAACGCCATGAGACAGCTCTGAATTAGGTGACGTTTGACAAGTTTGACAAACGTCAAAATTGACTGTTCTCCTTATACGGCCTCTCCTGACACCCTGGCGTCCTCGACAGGTTGAGATGATTCAATTTCTCTATCATCATAGCTCGTACCATCAACTCCATTATCGCCATCAGCTACTGAGAAGGACTCGTCTGATTGGTGTTCAGCTGAAAAGTAAAACAGTAACGTTGGCCATGTTGTAAAGACTAGATATCTGTAGTACAATGTTTAGTAGAAATGAAAAGTACTAAACATATAAAGGAAAAAAGGAGTATAAGGAAAGAATTCAAAAGACTAGACATACTACAAAAAGGTCTAGTAGATACTCACAATGCTAGACATACAAATCAAGGTCTAGTGGGTACAAACAAGACTAGACATACATAGCAAGGTCTAGTAGGTATTTACAAGACTAGACATAAATAGCAAGGTCTAGTAGTAAGACTTGCAAATAAAAACAAGGCTAGACATCGAAACATCTAGCATTCACTGAAGATTTACTTACAAGCGAAGAATGCAGCACACTCATCAGGAGTCCATTCTCCTTTCCAAGGCACTATAAACTCAGCCGCAGCAGTCAGTTTTCCATAGGCACCAGCGACAAGTTACTTTATAAGGTCCACGCATTCCGGGATCCAATTTACCTTTCGACTGCGTGTACTTAATTACAAATACCAGATCATTGACCTGATACTCTTTCGGAGATTGACGATCCTTATTGACATAATCGTTTTGCTGCTTTTGATGGTTCTTGAGACGCTCGGCCGTCCTCTGCCTAGTCATTTCTCGCGATGATTGACGATTACATTTAGAATAATCATTAGCAACATCACGAACCAAAGCTTGAATCACAGGAGTAGTACCCTCTATACCAATCAAAAGATTTAATGGGGAGGCTTGAGTCGTCTTTTGCTTCGTAATATTGAGCACCAATTGTAAACGCCATAGCTTCTCAGACCAACTACTCTTTTTATGATTGGCCTCTATGCGCAGCATATTAAGTACAGTGCGAACATATCTCTCCACCTGACCGTTTGCGTGGTGCATTTCAGGTGTTATATGGTGAATGTTGCACCCAGAATCGTTCATCCATTTTACGAACCCAGCGGATTCAAACATCCGACCCCTGTCAGTAACAATAAGTTGCGGGGTACCGAATAAGGACATAACATTTTTAAATACACGCTTTAACTCATCGAGATCTTGTTTATGAAGAGCGTACATAAGGCAGAATTTAGAAAAAGCATCGATTACTATCATGACATGCTTATAGCCATTGGACTCTAATAAAGGACCTAAAACGTCCGTGTGAAAGACAGTATCGGGTTTAGGCCATGAAGATATAGGCTGTAGTGGAGCTCGCGGTACTCGTTTATGAGCTATACAAGTTAAACAATGACCTATGTATTTTTTGACGAATGAAACCAACCCCGGAAACCAAAAGTGATTTAAAATTAATCCAACCGTTTTATCTACACCCACGTGACAATTTTCGTCATGAAAAATTCTAAGCAAACTTAAACGGCATCCCTTAGGAATGTAACAAAATAAACGTGGTTGCTCCCCAATCGGCGTATTTTTGTAATAAAGAATATCATTCTTTTTGTGATATCGTTTAACATCTAAGTCTCCCGTATCTAAACGACTAATCAAATTTTGTGTTTCTTCATCACCGGATAGCGCGATTTGAGCCCAGTTACGCGGTTTATCAATGTTATTTACAACTCGGATAGGATTGCGAATTAGATAATCAGCATGGGGCATTAAAACGCCCTTTCGATATACAATTGTGAACGAAAAATCTTAAAGTTAAACCCACCACCTCGCAACTCTAGGCAATAGGTCCTTTTTATTTTGAGTGGCTTTTAAAGCGTTACAGTCAGTGATCACTTTGAACTCTATACCTACGAGATAGTGGCGGAAGTGACGCAATGCTTTGACCACAGCCAAGGTTTCCAGCTCGTAGGAATGGTATCGCACTTCTGGTCCTCGAGTGACTTGACTAAAGTAGGCGACCACACACTTACTACCATCCCCACGAATTTGCAACAAAATAGCACCGTACCCTAGACTACTCGCGTCTGTGTGAACTTCAGTTACAAGATCTGGGTCAAAAATCGCAAGTACAGGCTCACTTGTCAAGTACTTAATAAGATCCTGACGTACTTGCTCATGCTGCTCACTCCATTTAAATTCGGTATCCTTTTTCGTCAAGTGAGCGATACATGAAGTTTTAAGAGCATAATTTTCGATGTACTTTCGAAAATATCCGGCTAATCCCAAGAACTGTCTAACCTGCCGAACATTCTCCGGCCTAGGGGAATTAACTAATGCCGCTATTTTAGACGTAGACGGACGCACTTCACCGTTTGCAATAATTCGACCTAAATATTCTATCTCAGTATTTAAAAAAGAACACTTCTTCATATTCAAAGAAAATCCGGCATTAGTTAAAGTTAGCAAAACAGCTTTCAAGAGTTGTAATCCGTCTGCTATGGTGTTACTAACTAACAAAACGTCATCAATGTAAACCATAACCTTGCCCTCATTTATAAAAGAACGCAACGTGTTACTGCGTACTGCGTTGAAAAACAACCGGTGCATTTGCAAGTCCGAAGGGCATTTTTAAATATTCGTAATGCCCTTCCGGTGTTACGAAGCCCGTTAATAGAATCGACTCATCATCTAAGCAAATCTGGTGGAAATCGGACGCCATGTCAAGAATAGTAAAATAACGTCCTTTACCTAACCGATCAATGTGATCCTCGATTAATGGTAGCGGATACCTATCCTTAACCGTTATTCTATTTAACGCGCGAAAATCTACGCACATTTGATCGGTTCCGTCTTTTTTCTTAATTAACAGTATGGGACTCGCGTACGCAGATTCAGATTCCCGGATAATGCCTTTAGATAATAGGTCTAAAATGATTTCGCGGACTTTTAACTTTTCATTAATCGACAATTTATACGGTCTATAATATACAGGCACATCACTATTCAAACGAATGTGCATGCTACCTGTAGTTACAGTAGAAGTAGCAGTTCTCGTAATCATAAATTTTGAAAATACTTGTAAAATTGTATTTAGTGTCTCGTGATCCGTGCCACTATTCAGCGACGTACGAATAGCATGCTCATTCGCTCTTATAGCCGAAACTTTTGCCGATACAGTACTACAAGTTAAACGCTGAGCATATTTAGTACGCATATACATTACACCTTCACGGTTAAGAACGTCTGTACCGATTATAATGGGCGCGGTGATACTCTCGTTAAATCAACTTCAAGCGTTATTTCTTCAAATTCGATTAAAAGAGTAACGTAAGAAAACACCCTGGTGATATTATTTCCGACACCCTTTAACTCGCGATATATAGGTTTCATAGCGCATGCCAAATGTTTTACAACGGAGGAAAAAATAAGAGACACATCAATTGCGCCGCTATCTACATATAAGGATGTCAATGGGTATCCCTTGAACCACTCCAACCATCACGTCTCTAGAATTATATAAGTTAGGCAATGAACAAAAATTAACATTAGTCTTTCTCTGGTCCGAACGCTGAAACGTCGAAATAATTGACCAAATCACACGGCATAAGTTTTTCATTCGTGGCAGATGCTTTAATATGTGGCTCATTAAGTCGACGTATGACGATTGCAAACTTAACGGGCACGCAGCCGCAAACTGCGAAGCCCCTCCTAGGTGCGTCAAATGCCTGACGCCCCATTTTACTCGGGAGTGCCCCCGCCCAAGGGACACCCCTGAGCCTCCCTCTTGTGTCCTCTGTGGACAGGCCGGTCACCCGGCCAACTATCGAGGGTGCCCGCGTGCACCACGCCCCAACAGGCCCAGGCCCGCGCCTGTGGCCCGCGACACCAGGCCCAGGTCCGCGCCTGTGGTCCGTGCTCCGCCCCCCACGGCGGACACTACCCACTATCCTCTTCTGAGGACCCCCCCTTACCGCACCCACCACCGCGTGGAACCGCGCACCCGCCCCTCCGGCCCCAGTACCGGCGATCCCGGCACCTCCCTCCCGCCCTCCTCCCGCGAGGAGCGGCAGCGGCAGCAGCAACATTGAGTTCGTACTCAATGCCATCGCTGACATCGATCTCGACGAGATCGACGTTCTAGCCGACAAACTCCGAGCTAGTCGGAGCCCTGTCGACACCTTATTCGCTCTTCAAGAGCACAAGGCGCTAGTACGCGCCTTGAAATCTCAATAAATTCAATATGGATTTACACCCCCGTAGGATGCCCCTTTCTACCGGTCGGATAAAACCGAGTGGAGTCTCGCTTGTTTCATACAACGCGCACGGTTTGCACACTAACATACTTGAGCTTATTTATTTTTACCTCCTGCAGCCCAATGTCACTTTTACAGTACAAATTAATAAATGGAAGTAACGCCCATGATAAAACAGCACACTGTGAAAGTAATGCCCACCGTCAATTATAAATGACATTTAATATAGGCAATATTTTATTTGAGTTTCGCGCGTTACAATCATTCACTACAAAGTTTCTTATTGACACATTGGCTACCTTTGATTATGGAATAGAAATGTCAAATTGACATATGTCAAATCAGTGGTATTTCTATGAGAGATGGCTAACGTGCAGAGATCGCGTAAGTAAATCCATTATAATCTTTACAATAGGTGAAATTTTCTTCAAAACTTTATTTAAAATCAATGCTTTATTATTCGTAATTATATATTATTGATCTTTTTTAAACAACAACTAGTGAATTTATAATAATTTTGATTTGTCCATTATAAAGAACATTGAGCGCCAATTGCATTTATGAGTCAACCGTGTTGTCCATTTTAAATCACTTTTGGGTTGATATTATGTTTATAAATTTCTTTACAGATTTGTGTGACCGAGATATTATTGACGTTTTAGAGCAATCAGAAACAGAAGATTTCGTGCCTAGTGATGACGATCTAGGAGATGTTGAGTTTGTAGTCCATGAGAGTGAGCAGGATACTTCATCTTCTTCTGAATCCGATGACGGAGAGCGTGAAATTGAAAATATTTCTTTTACTCGAGGTCGATCTCAACGTCGCAGAGGTGCCAGGTCACGTGGAAGAAGTCTTCGTAGTAGGAGTACACGTCAGCCCCAGGCTCATTTAATTACAGAGGTAACTGACAATAGTAACTGGTCTGTAACATTACCATTCCCTCCTCGTGAGCTGCAATTATCCCAACCAGCTTATTTGCCAATCGTTAGTGAGGATTTTGATAAAGCTTCATATTTCCGACAGTACATAGATAATGAGTTAGTGAGCTTAATTGTAGAGAAAACAAACCAAACGGCTGTTTTAAAGACAGGAAAAAACATGGATCTCACAGTGAAAGAATGTCACACTTTTATAGGCATTAGCATGGTGATGGCAAGCATTAATTATCCATCCATACGCATGTACTGGGAAAAAAAATATCGCATTGCTATAATAGCTGACGTTATGCCCCGAAACAGATTTCTAACGCTTCGCAACTCTTTAAAACTGGTGTTTGATCCAGATATCTCCGATGAAACAAAAGCTATCGATAAACTGTGGAGAGTTCGCCCCCTAATTAATAAATTGAAGACAGGATGCCGTGCTCAATTAAAACAACCAAACTTAAGCATAGATGAAATGATCATACCTTTCACTAGCAATTGTGGTATCCGAATTTATTGTCCAGGTAAACCGAATCCAGTCGGCATAAAAGCTTTTGTTCTAGCTAACCCTAACGGCATGATATGTGACTTCAATATTTATGAAGGCAGAACTACGTATCAGAATTTGGAAGATACTAATCTAGGATTAGGAGAAAAGGCTGTACTGACTCTTACTGAAACTCTTGTACCAGGTCATACATTGTACTGTGACAGGTTCTTTACTAGCCAAAAACTCGTAAATGAACTTCAAAAAAAAGGTCTGGGTTGTACTGGTACACTCATGAAAAATCGGATTCCCAAAGATGTGCGGGTACTGCTCATGAGTGACAAGTCGATGAAGAAAAAAGGTAGAGGAACATCTCAGGTTGTTGTGAGTAGTGATGAAAAAATGGCAATTACGAAATGGTTTGACAACAAACCCGTTATATTAATGTCGTCAGTTGAGGGCAAGGACGAAGAAGACGTATGTCAAAGATGGTGCAAAATACAAAAAAGTTATATCACTATTAAGCGACCCAGGTGTGTGCGGCGATACAATCAAAATATGGGTGGCGTTGATTTGGCTGATCGTCTGTTAGCCGTTTGTCCAAATCGATATCGAACTCGCAAATGGACGCAACGCTTCATCGCCCATATGATTGACCTCTCTGTTTCAAATGCATGGCTTCTTTACAAAGATGACCAAAAAGCAAAAGGAAAGAAAAAGATTGACCAACTAAGACAGTTCAAATTGAGTCTAGGAGAATATTTGATTGAAACCAGTAAAACACAGACAGGAACTGCTAATGAATCTGACGAAGAAGTAGTTGATGTTTCCGATATCCTTCAAAACAGACACACAAACTTGAGAGTTCCTATTCCTACAAAGACACAGAGAACGTCCTATGCTAAGCATTTGCCGGTACTGGTTGATATTCAAGGCAGATGCAGAGTTTGTCACGCTAATAAAACCTTTTTTCAATGCTCATCCTGCGGTGTGCGGCTCTGTCTCACAAAAAAGCGTAATTGTTATATTTCATTTCATGAAGATTAAGAACTCATGTCTTGTTTTTTGTGTTACCTCTTTTTTATAATAAGCATACTTACAGGTGGTATTAGTTGAACAAGTGAAGTGTAGTTCCTATGAGTGATCTCTCGAATTGTGATTTATTTAGATAAGAAATATCTTAGTATAACTCTTATAACGTTGAATAATAATAATAAAGTTAATGATAAAAAAAAAGTTTTATTTCTAATTAACGCTTAATGTCTTTTATAAAGGTCAATGTTTTTAGACCTAGTTATGTAATATACGCCCAATGTCTCTTTAAAAAGACACGAGTTATAATCATTAAAACCTATTTCAGCATGCTCTTTAATACATTTTAGTACCCACAAAATTTATTTAAAAAATCCTACTTAATTTTCGAGACAAGAAAATATATTTCGAAGTCTTGGGCGTTTACTACTTTATAAAAAAGGTCATTCAAAAAGGACATCTGGGTGATTTTAAAGTACTATCGAAATAATTATTGGGCTGCAGGAGATTAAATGTTGCACCAACAAAAAGATCACCATTACATTCAAATACAACAATCATGCAAGTATTATACAACAAAGGTGT
>DWPA01007487.1:0-10305 GCA_018251375.1 Calpodes ethlius | reverse complement strand
AGAAACAAACAATCTCCAAACCAAAAAACACAAAAAAACTGTAACGGCGCTCCTGTGAGCCGTGAAAGAAGAACAAACAAACAAACTCACTTTCGCATTTATAACATGAGTATGGACGTAACGCCATCTGTCATTGAGTAAAAAAACGTCGGTATTTAATCAATGTATATAATGTAAACTAATCAAACATTGAACAACAGTAGCAATAAAGAACTGATTAAGTCGATTAGGTTAGGTTAGAAATATCATCATCATCCAAGCGAAGAACGATCACCCAGTTAGTTCTGTGTTGGTGTGTAAAAGTAATTTCATGAATGCAAAATTTTTTTCAGTGATAATTAAGAAGACCTTACAGGTTTGACCTACCGCTCGCGCTTCCACTTATCTAAAGAAATAAGGATAACAAAGTTAATTCAAAATATATTTTCACATGTCTTTTGTCTTTAGCACAATTTTGTTTCTGTTCAACAATATTGGAATTGCTACGTCGGCAATAAGACGCAATCCGAAATCAAATCATGATATACTTAAGTACATTTCCACGTTAATACAACTGTCCAATCTGAGAACATTACGTTGAAAACCTTCCGAGCAACTTATAAATTTACAGCGAACAGAAATTTCATTTCGACAAACGTTTCGTTCCGAAGCCAATTCCATCAAAACCGAGTGTTGTTTAGTGCAAATTAAATGCAATTTAACCCTCAAAAAGCACTCCGGCATTCCACAACAAATTCGGTATCAAATTGGCAGAGGATCCTGAATCGGGTACGATGTTTATTCTAAGGGCTGAAACTTAGTAAAGTAACCCATTTGAATGCATACTTGTCCGTCACTCAAAGCTATATCGGGAGAGAGCGAACGCGCGGCATGTTACCGACCCGCCAGATATAATTGACCCGCCTCTCCGGTCTGTCACAACGACTACCGGGCCTCGGAGGGGAACGTAGTAAACGAAGGGGATATCAAGAGTTTCTGGTCGGCGAATTGAACGAGCCAACTTGTCACATACGCGATTAAACCTGATTGTGATGTAGGCTCACGGGATAACTGTTGATTTGATTTTATGTTACGCCGAAACGTCTGTTTGCGCGTTTATAGCTTATAAAGTCTCGTTTAAATCGAACTGTATCGACAAATAAAATTGGCTGTTAAACGATTATGATTGTGTGCGGATGTTCGGTTTGGAAAACGGATAATTTTCGATTGTGCCGGTTAATAGCCGAGGTTCGCTTGCTTGTGTAAAACCCGCGTAAGTCTGCGTTGTCCTTTTTTGAGTGTTTTTACACACCGAGGATTTGTTTTGTCATGTATAGTTAATTTTTTGTATCAGAAAAGACTTAATAGGAAATAAAATTTCAAAATTGTATTGAATAAGGAAAAAAGAAAGAAATTAAAGGAAAGAGCAGGACTTAGGTATTTAATCAACACAATTGATGATACCGGCTAACATATTTTCAACGTTAACAGTCGTTCCTCCGCTGATTTTTTTGGGCTGTTGTAGTGAATAGTTTCAATGATTGTTACCTAACAATACAACTAACACCAAAGCTACTTCATGTGCCTACACGCTTACCCTCAATGGCCCCCAAAAAATTTTATCTTTCTCGACTTCCAAAGATGAGATTGTGAACGTTAGAAGTTTAAAGAAAATTGAAAATGTCATGTAAGTTTCCGCAGCACGATCAAAATGTTTGTAATCGGGGAAAAAATAGTATGAGCGACAAAGTCGGGTCCCGGCTCCCGAAACAATCAGATCGAACAAAAACAAACATACCGGTCGGTATCATCAACGAACAACGCGGAACACATTACATTCGGAGAACTTTCTGGAGACCCCCCGCCCTCAAACGTGCGATAAATAAGGGGGGCACAACAAAAACTCTCAGAAGCATCACCTCGGCACGTCACCCTGCTCAGATTTCATTACCATAAAGAACTGGAGGCCTTAAAACCCCCCAGCAGTGTAAAAGGTGACGTATACCGACCAATGTAGCGAGCTCCTTCGCGTACGCTCGCTATCCGCGACGCGTCCTGAAGTTAAGCCGCGGAGAGGGGCGAGGGAGGCCAGGCTAGATCGGGCGCTTGGAATCCCAAAGCGGGCCGGTCCCCGCGTCGAAATGTGCCGTAAATCGTCATAAAACTGTCTGGATCCATGATGTGACGCTGCCCGGGGGTAATTAAAGGACAATTTATAGTTTTCCCCCTTTAGGTGGAGACTACCCCTCTCCGACGGATGTCGAAGAGCTCTGTTTAGTTTTTCTTGTGTTTTCCGTCTGTCATGAATCACTTTTCATTATATTCGTGTTTACTTACAGTCGGCGTGTATTTGCGAGCTCGGTAATGGATTTTGATCGTCATTAGCTCGTGGTTATGGCTTCGTCAGGGGATTGCGGTTAGTCGACTCCATTATTGCAGCTTGGTTTGTTTTATTATGGATATTTATAGCGGGAATTTAAATAACTTTATATTTAGAGTCAGAACGTTTTTCTATGTATATTATCAGTAAAGGATATAACTGTAATTTTTAGTCCTGTTGAAGTTATCTTAAATGTATCTAAAAAGTAGATTCTAAAAAGTACACAAACGAAGTAATATGTCTTCCGTTATACAATAAAACATTGTTATAACGCTATACTCAAAAGGATTAAAGTCTAATAAATACATTACAGTAATTATATAAGCACATAAGAACCAAGATTAGGCGTTAATTTTCAGTATTACGAAACGCGTAGTAAACCGAGAAATAAACCTTATAAAAAGATATCAAATTTTATCAAATACAAATTCAAATTTCATGAAATTATATAGGCATTACTGATATACTTATACACATTTTTTATCTACCATTGACGGGTCAATCGCTATAAAATCGACTTCAAATCGACCGTAAGCTGAGTCTAGAATCAAAGTGTTGTATCATAATACTTCTCTCACACCACGAAACCCACTACTCACCCCTGAACATCACCAAAACGTTCCACAATTCTACAAACAAACGCCATTACGATAATTAGCACCTACGAGGCTCAAAAAACGGAGCTTAGCCGTTCTTTATAAAGAAATATGTTTATACGAGATAAAGTGGAAGATTTGCAGGCAAATCCGGGACACGTCTCGGGTTTTAATTGTCTGCGTTTTGTTTGCTTCAACTGTCTGGGGCGATCAGGTACGAAATTTATTGATGCTCATTAAGAGGAGAATAGGGCTTGCAAACGTAATTAAAATCTTTCTTTATACTCTTCCTAACTTGCTTTTTTGTGTAGAGAAGTGAATGTGCACTACGTCTGGATTTATTAGAAAAATATGAACTAGAGCATTAACGTTAGTAGACTTCAGATATTTATTCTTAGTCATTAAATGATTGAGAAGGCTTAAAATCTTTTTTTGATCGGCAACGCTTTGATTTCGTCTCTTGTATTGCCTGTGTGTCAGAATGGGTAGCCGTCATCGATCTGCTTCTTCGTTTGCCTGAAACAGATGAAATTATTTACTCAAAATATACACTTACAAAAAAACACTTGATAAGCATTTCAAAATTAATATCAGAACTCAAAATTAAATAATTTACATTCCACAGACATTATCAATAGTGTCATTTAAATGAATAGAAAAAATAAAGACAGAAATTAATAACTGCGCTATTCACTGATGAGGTTTTTGTCTGTCTTTGAGGTGGTTGTCTGTCATTTTTAAGTGAAGTATCAGGTCATACTTGTCATAAGGTTGCACTGTCATGGGAATGTAAGCAGTGTGACAAACTTCAACTCCATAAGATAAGAGCCAATCAATTAAGAAAGGAACAAAGTAACAAACATTGCAAATTAAATAAAAGATTAAAAAAAACTAACACTATGTTATTGAAACCTTTGGATTATTTTTAAATATGAATAAGAACTATTTTAAAATAAAACTGTAACGTTGCGTAACATAAATACGAAAGATGTTTAAAAAATATATACGAGGGTAATTATTTACGTAATAAGACATATTAAAATGTTTGTTTGTTTGTCGATTTACATGTGCATTTGTTCACACTAATCTCCGAAACTATTTATCTGTTTAACATTATTCACTGATAATACATTAACAGTATGCTTGGGAAAACATAAAGTTTAACTTCGATCTTTCCATAAATAAAAATATGACGTCACTTTTTTAAAGAAACCAATAAATTTTTTTCGAGTGCACGCTATTTCATAAAAGATAACGACTTAATCATTTGTAACACGTTAAATATTTATACAGACAAATACGCCTGTTTTAATCAAAACTTACTTAAAGTTACTAAAAGGAACTCTTACTTAAAAAGTTTTTAAAAACTTCTTTTGTAAAACCCATTCAACCTATATTATCTGACAAGTCTTATTTTATTGTATTGTACCTAAATAATTAAAAAATACACATTACAACAAAAAAAAGTAATACATATATTTGTAAATAAGATCGTGTCAACCCTAGTATTACTTAGCGTAAAGCTGTTTAACTAACCTTATTTACTGAAGTGACGGAATACTAAAGATCCATTCTTCAGTGTTGTTGTTAAAACGAGAATAAATAATGACAATAAAACTGTTTTAAGTATCTATATATCTTACTATTTAAACGGGTAACATTTATCGAGATAAATTCGTTTCACGTATTAGGCAGTTACCATAGAGTTAAATATATATATTGTACTCCCTTTTTAAGAATAATGTACTTACGTACGTCTTATATTTATTTGCATGAAGAACTAGTACATAAAGCTATTTTTGTATATTAAGTGTTAAAAGTTTATGAAATAAATCAAAAGGTTTTGGGCTGTCAATATGTAACTCTTCGACGATATAAATTACAGTCAAATGTCTAGCTCCAAGCGAGTCTCTGGTATTTTTTTAATGACTAAATTATTGACAATTTCAGTATGCATAGACTTGTCATATGACATGTATATATGTAATGTAGATAGAACCGCAATATATTCACACAATACAGTGTCAGAGCTTCATAACAAGTTTACAACAATTTTAAATATATTTGTGTAAGTTCCTACAATGAAACTATAACTTTTCTTCGTTTATTGATTTACAATTGTCTCAACTTGTGAAAAGTAGGTAAAGTTTTCATTAAAATCTAGCTAGTAACAGCTTACTGCTTACTCCTATTTATGAACTGTTACATAGAATATGGACTAAGACGTGCAAGGGTTTGGCTTATTGATACGAGCTAAATTCTTTAAGCATTGGTTTATTTCTAATGCATATAAAATTTCTGTAAAAAGAGAAAAAGCAACAATATATTTTTTTTACTTAAACTCAAAATTCTAAAATAAAATAGATATTGAAATAATTAATTGATTTAAAAATCTCAAAAGTAAAAAAGGGACCCGCAACTTTTTTTGGTATTCTGATTATATTATCCAGCTTACTAACAACGCCCTGAGAAACGCCTTTAGGTGGCAACGCATCGGTGATGATGTTATATCCATGGTTAAAAATGATCACATACCATCAAATGATTCGTCTGATCGTATATAAGCTATTTTTAAATATATATAAAGTAAATAATTATTATTAATGATGTCCCTATGTAAACAACAATTTCAAAACGAAATCTAGATATAATTTAAAAGAGTTCCACGTCTACCCACTATATCTACACCTACGGCGTAGCGTCGTAGCACCCTACCGCGTAGCGCTGCTACATCACGCCAGCGCTTCGTCCCGAAAACAAAACAAAATTATTTTAATATCCGCTCAATAACATGAGGTCCTTATTTATAACGCCAATAACACTCTTCAATAATGACGTAGCCGGGATATGCGCCAGACTGACTTGGACCGTGCCCCCCGTTTGGGGCGCACGTGAGTGGGTCCATGCGGGGATATTCCGTTGTAAGCTAGGGGTCAGGTGGTCTGGTTTTGGGGGTGTTTCAAACGATTTATAGTTTGCGTTAGGCAACGTTCTCTGGTCACGTAGGGCCGTGGCAGTCCGTCGCCCCGTGACGGGTTGATTTGGACGTGTCATACTCACATATGCCGGAGTGACGCTGTTTGTTTTTATTTACTCGTAAACTTTCTTTTGGAGATATTAAAATAAAAATGGCATACTCTCCGACTCGTCCCATATTATAGCTACATCTGCGATCTAACGCGTCAATTCTCGTATTACCTACAACACTACAATTGTGGCCAACAATTTAGCGCGATAACACGTTAATCGACCCTTAAATTAACAGGAGTAAAATATACATAATTATATCGAACTCCATGAGTGTAGCAAAGCATTTGAGGCCTTTAAAAAGTCATATTCAGGTATTGCCATCGACACTAAAGTTAACGCAGATGGGACACAATAATTCTTATGATGTTAATAACATGTCAAATGAGCTGACAGAATTTCTTATTAATGTCTGTTTCTTTCAGGAATTGAATGCAGGAATTTTGTTTTAGCGGGTAGGGTCACGCATGTCTTCAAGATAATCGAAGCAAAATACATTAAACTACATAGTTAAAAAGACACCGTACTGTTATTGCGTTAGAAAATAAGATATCCATTCTCACAATAAGCGAAAAAAGAAAGCATTCCAGTGGCTGCAAGTTGGTTGAAGTTCGGGTATAATCCTTATTTGCGGAGTTCATTATTAAGTGAATTATGTTGATTACAGTTGCCCTCTAGCGCCGCCAAGTTGCAAACTCCTATCTTATATTTTAACTCGTGCTGCAAACATTTGGTGCCGGCTACCAAATTATTTATTTCAGAGTACTTTGCTTTGATTATTGATACGGAACGATTCAAACGAGTTGGGAGTCGAAAATCAGAGCTGGAATCCGGGTTCGATTCTCACTTAGCATATTTAGTCTATCAAGTTTATCTTGTTTATGTTTATTTTTGTTTCAATCTAACATTTTTCATAATAGACTCAAACAAGTTTCATAACCTCTTTAGATATTTTTGATGTGGAATTTTTGTTCTTTACCGATATATCGTTATAATATTAACATTTTAAAGTTAAATACACTTTGAAAATTGAGTTAAAAATTTAAAATTATGACATTTAATAACTTCCATATTATATTTCTGTATTAAAACAGTAATATATTTTCGTATATATCTACAATAAAATACTTTAAATAGTACATTCGATCGAAGATGTTCTTCATAGCTGCTCTTCAAGTACGTAAAGCACGAGTGTTAAAATAAATTTGAACACAAAATACGTTTATCGTTTAACTCCCATGCATAACACTGCCAGGCAGAAACTTCGGACTGGTCTGCCCTTATCAGCGGGGCCCGAATCTCCTTAAATTAGCCGCCTTAAGTACTGCCAGTAATTAGCTCCGTTGCCTCTGATAACATGCTGCAATGCCCACTTAAGGCTCAACTGTGGAATTATCATCTTAATTCATATTAAGTTCTAGCTCTTAAATTCTGTTTATACGAGATAGTTTCAGACTCTTTGCAAAGAAAAAAAAAGTTTTAGATTCTGCTTAATTGCATGCGTCAATCGTGAACGATAACGTAAACTCCTCTCGATCTGTGAATTCTGAATACAATTGTGAGGTAGCATGATATTGCTATGAAGTCCATTTGATTATGCAATCATGAAAGAGTGAACTTAAAGGATATTTCACTAAAAAAATTAAGCGTAGTACGGCAAATGGATCTAGATTTCATTTCTCTGTTAAAGTTCCTAAACATTGTTATATAAGTATTTTATTTGAAGACGTTTCTAAACTACAGAACGTCAACTACGTTCCTCATGATTTTCATCTTGTTCATGCATGAAAATTAAATGACTTATATAGAATTGTTCCCGTATAGGCTATAAACTAAGACTATAAGTTAATTTCAATAGTTGAAATGCCAAATTCGCAACGTAAGGTCCACCCAAATACATAGACATATGGTTGAACATAAACGATGATACTTACATTATAAGAGGAGTCAGTTTTCCATAGCTTACACGACCAAAACCCCATAGAATGGTATAACCCCATTGTAAAACTTAATTACTCGCGACATCACCTCCCAGGGCCGCCGACACATCGTTTTCTGGCCATTAGTTCCTAAATCTACATGGCAACGGATCGCGTTAAATCTCGTCACACGATCGGTTAGTTTACGATAACGCGCCGTTACACCGTTACAACGACAACGCTCGTCGTTGTTTATGAAGGGCCGCGTCGTTAAAAGCCTGATTAACGTCGTTAAAGATATCGGGATTGTGCAGGATGGGATGGTTATGATTTATATAACGGTTACTTTTGACGTTTATATGGGGCTTTAAGTAATAGTAGCTCTGAAGAACCTTGTGACTGAGTCGCCCGTGGAATATTTGCGGACACTTAATAGTATTTAAATGGGTCTCTTAGTGTACTATTTGCGATTTTAAAGAAAAATATTACGTCTTCAATCGACAAACGGGTGATTTTATAATAGGTAGTCCTGACCTACAATTGGAACAGTACAAGAGACACGGACGAGTCGCCTGTTAATAAGAAAGCAGATAAACTTGTTGGTAACTGGTTTGATAACTTCAAAACATGTTACTTGTTTCAGAATTTATTTCTAGGAGGCGCTTGATCTATCACACACCAGTATTTCACCAATTTGCTTACTTTACCGCCCTCTTAATGTCATGAATATAAAATTAATATCATAATAATTAAATGCAATAAGAAATTATAATAGAAAAAACTTATCTTTCTGATTTTTATCTATTATCTACCAAAATGAACTCTGGATTTAGAAGTCAGGTCGGACGGTGCAAATTAGAAAAGGCCTATGTCCATCAGTGGACCTTTAAAGACTGATAGATAGATCTACTAAAAACTTCAATAGTGTACATGATTGCTAATTACGTAGTTAATTTAATGAAACTTGCTTTACAAGTAGGCTAGGGCGAGATCATTTTTATAGCGTAAGCTTATTCTAAACATTAGATTATTATGTCACAGGAAGAAATCATTCTTTAGATACAATAAATTCTATTAATTTCTTATCCATTTTATCCCAAAAGTATCAAAACTAACTTCATTTTCCCGCTGATGTTATTCTTTGTCAGGGCGGTTGGCATCTTCCAAAGTTGTCCATGTTTGATTGGGCAACACGCACTCATCGTATTTTTACTTTTTGGAAGCCATCGTAAAGATTAATTTTCGGAATGCCTCATAGAAATCAATGTAATAGTACACCGTCACTTTTTAATCTCAAACCGATGTTCTTTAAGTTGCATTTTCAATCTTACGAACAGTCAAGAACGCAGGGAGCGTTTTCACAACTATACGACAGCTAGTGAAACTGTGCATCATTATGTTTTGCTAAAACTGCTACAAAATATTCTACAAATGTACTAAATCATTACCGTAGCTACTAATTCCGTTTGGCCAAAAATGGAGGTAGTTTTTTTAAACGATTCACGTAATCTTTTCACGACATCATTCTAATATTCTTTAGTAACCGCTTTACCTGATTGAAGCATAATTTATCTGTGCTGTCGTGGTGCAACATCGACTTGACATTTTGTAATCCTTTTTTCAATCATGACTTGAATAGAAGCCTTCCGATCAGAAATCCTGTCTTTGATTTTCTGTCTTATTTAGCTTTAGAAAAATCTAAAGAACGCAAAACCAATTATATTATTAGTAGCATCTCAGATAAAATCGAGATAAATGTTATGTGGTAGGACAAAAATTACATTGAATGCGATCTTTCAGCATCTGTGATCAACCTGAAACATAACTCAAGTTGGTATACGAGATCGACCAAATATAAAGGTGTTCCTACTTCTTAAGACATGAAAACTTTTAAACAGTTAATTTCACCGATATAATGGTAACATCGAACAGCTATAAATTAATATTAAAATTACAATAGTATTGTTCGACTTAAGTATTCCTATGAGCATTATAACGGTGCCGCGCGATCGCTCATTCGTAATAAAATTAACCATAAAACCTAACCAAGCACGTCCAACGAGGCGAGCTCGCGATAGCTCATGGCCCCGACAAAGTTTTCAGCGATTAATTTTTGACACCCATTACAATATTTCAAACCATTCCATCCGAAACTTACTGCCTAGCCTGCCCCTTTTCATGAATGTACGAGTAAAATGCAATAAAATAATTCATTCGATTAATTTACATACGATTAAAATATTTCCGCATATTACTTTGGAATTAAGTTAATATAATTTTGGAGTATAAAAGACTTACCTAACACTTTTCTACATGAACTCCACCGACGCTGAAAGAGATGTTTAAACATAATCGACTTATTACTTACCTTTCTAGAATTTTCAACAGTTAATTCATGAATAAT
>DWPA01007486.1:0-10305 GCA_018251375.1 Calpodes ethlius | reverse complement strand
ACATGTGTACACTGTACATATTGTAAAAGAGATACCTTCAGCCATATTTGTAGAAAAGTTTCGTTAAGATTCGTTAATTTCATCATTATTAAATAAGCTGAGTTTTAATGGTCCTAATATCGGCACAAATTTTCCGGACAATCGAATAATAACAGAGATAGAGCGACGAAATAATACTCGCTCCCTGTTTATATGGAAAAATCTTTTTTTCGCTCTGATAACGCCAAAATAATTATATGGAATAAACATTCGTTTATTTCATACTGCCTACTGTTACATATATCCATGGACTCCTTACCATCAGGTGGTCAAAGTTGATTATATAAAATAAAGTATATAGCGCATATGACCTTACCTTCGATCAACCTTACTGGTAGAAATTGGATACTAATTCACAATTCGAGGAACTAATTTGTTAATTAAAAATGCACATCACTGTTCTTGTCGATATAATTTTAAAAATAAGTATGTATTTATAACTGATATACAAATTATTGTTATTTTTATAATAAATGTATATTTTTGTTGATTTAAGCCGCCATTGATTTATTATATTATCAATGACAGTGCAATTGGCATCGTTTTAAACTATAATTCGTCACTAAACAGTTTTTATCTCGCTGTTTCTCGGTGGGTAAAACGTCGATATTAAAATATCGACACTGTAACATACTATAAATTTTATCGATATATTGCAACATCTCTACTTCCTATTTAGTTCGCCGCATTATGGATTCTATTATAAGTACTGTTGATGTATCACTTGTTATAATTATGGCTGCATATAATAAATGAAAGCTTCCTGAATATAGTCAAATTAGTTTTAGGTACTTAAGTAATTTATTATAGTTATTTATAACGTGTAAATTAACGTTTAATTTATATAACATAATTGTATTATAATTTGTGTATATCAAATCTGTATGAAAACATTGATAAGGAGGATTAAAATTGAAAAAGGAATATTTTTTTTATTTCAATCACATGTTGAAACTCCTGCAACAAGGTTTATAAGTAACCGTGACATTAGCGTGTTAATTAACGCACTAGGATGTGGAGGTGATTTGTTCTTCGACTGTTCCCCGGTGCGCACTCATAATACTGTGGTCTGGGAATTTGACGTGATAAATACATTTCTACCTCATATCTTGTCAAGCGACACAACGAAAATGTACAACGATAAATAAAACACAAAAATTGTTGTGTTCAAAACACATTTTTTATTTGTTTTATGAAAAATACCAACGCCGGTGAGCGCGTTACAGCGATACAGAAATGGTGCCTCGTTTTGGCACGGGCCGCGCTCCGGGAGCGCCGTACAACACAAGCGTGACGCACTCGCGACGTCATCAAATGGAAATCATTACAAGCCGATGGTATAAGCAAACGTACTCCGACTCGACTTCACACCTCAGTCTTAAGGTAAAAATGTCTATCGCCCGACCAAAGTGGACCCTGCCAACTCGACACTAGAAAAAATCAACACTAATTTTATATAAATGAAAAAATCTTTTGATAAATGTATGGAGTTCTGTTAACCTTTATATATGTTCGCGACTTTTCGAAATTTTATATGACCTTGACTCATTGCCAGACGTATTTTAATACGTTTAATGAATTCAAGTTTTATTTAGTAAACAATAAGGTCCATTATAGATTACAATATTACCTACGCGGAAAATAGCAATTACAAATTATTTTTAATGTTTCGCGTAAATATTTCCAAGTAATGTTGTTAAGTTACAAAAAAAAGGTTGTAGATCCACTTTGGTCGGCACAAACGATGTTGAAACCTTAGGCTGCCAATTCACTACATTGAAATAGTAACCATTTATCAAACGTTAAAAAATTCATTGGTTGTAATATTGCTTAGTTTTTTTTTATTTATAGTGAATCGTCACCCTTAACGCCTTAGCGGCACATCTATAAGGCATATATTACACAAATGTCGACAACGCAGTTACGAGCGGTCAATCTTAGCCCTTATTTATAATAGCAGTAAGGTGTAAATCAGCTTAAAAAATAGCTTCTCACTGGCCCCGGCTGCGTTGCCCACAGTACTTACAACCCTCCACGGTACAGTCGTACGACGGTACATATTTACATTCGCAAATCATAGTGCCATATTTCAGGTACAAAACAAATTACAAAGTAATGAAAACACACAGTTTTCATGTTAGCAAACGATATTGCGAAGCGAAACTGGTTGTGTTTCACATCTAAAATTTTTTTTTTACAATTCTGACAGCTGTCAGGTGAATCGCTTCTGTTATGAAATAAACACGAGGACCTCCGTATCTGCTCTTTAAACTGTACTGTTTTCTTTTGTAGTATTTTTATAACTGAATCTATTTCGAAATAAAATAATAACTTCAGTAATACGATTTGATTGTTTTTTCGGTGGAAATGGTGACACGTTCATTTATATCATTTAAAACAGCACATATCATTTAACACATTATTTTTGTATGACATCTGCGTTATTCGTTAAGATAAAATAAATAAAAAAGTACACTATACCAAATATCAAAGTATACAATGAAAATGTAGTCATTTCCACCTTCACATTCACATAACAGTTTATGTATAAAGTACACAGCGCGCACCGCTCCGTGTCTACAAAATATACAGCTTGAAAATACATAACATAGGCGTATATTACACTATAGATTGAACATAGGACTTTTCACACGTGAGCGGGCGACACAATTCCAATTATTATCAAATATAATTTTCCTGTGTGTTTATGTCTTAGTATGAATTAACAACATCAACTGAGCGACTTGCAACTTTATAAATACAACACGTAATAATTTATATTAATTGTAATTTCTGCACGAATGTATTTTACATATGACAGCCGTGTAATTTAAATCTGAAGTAATATATATATAGCAGCAAACAAAAGTATTATTCATATAAAGTTGCACGTCATTATTTAAACTGTGAATATCCACGTTGTATCAAGACACGACATCACTCAAACCTGCTGATTTTATATATTTATCATACCTACCGATAACCGTGAACTATGTAAAGAATAATATTTATATTTAGCTTTAATTTGTTGACCTTGAACATAGTCACCTCACTATATATAAAACGTTTGAGACTAGAATTACACTTTGGAAGTAGTAAGATCTTTTTAACGAGACACCGCGTGGAAATTAATATTATATTTTGTCGATAATCGATAAAAGAGTCAATCGTTTCTTCATTGGACAACACAACAACAACGTCACCTACGCATGTATGTGTATCCGTGGAGATTTCCACGTGTGCGTACAGATGGCATGGAGCTTAAAGGTGTTGCAACACTAGTAAAGGTTGTAGTGTTATATAATGGTATAAAACATTCTATAACTGTAGTTTCGCGCACCACATGAATTATAGTCGTCGAGTCGGTCAATGAAAAAGCGGGAAATATCTACTGGTAACCGAAGTCTGTAGACATCAATTACAGCAGAGCCATCATCTTCTTCTGCATAATACAAAATAAAAGTTACGCATGAAAATATTTATAAGTATAGTATCATGAAATGTGTTATGTATTTACCGAATAAGCGGAGTGTGTACAAGGCATGTTTAAATAGGAAAGATGCCTTGCTAGTAATATGTCGAAATCGCAGGGTATTAAACGACATCCGATAAATTCCCGTACATAGAATAGTTTTATTCATAGACAATTAAGATAAATTATAATGTAATGTTGATCAACTTACAAAATATATAAAATCAGCGGCGAGGTGTTCTCAATTTCAGTTGCAAAAAAAACAAAGGTTTATCCGAGAGTAATCCTGTTGCCTAAAAAAGTTTTAATCCACAACCGTTTGTATGATTCGTCAAAAGGAACTCCGCGATATTCGTGTTACAATAAAATCTCAAAAGTTCCAAGATTTTATTTTAAAAAAGTCTACTAAAACCTCCCGAGGGGATGCACGCCTCCCCCCCGACACGCACATACATTCAAACATCCATTCACCACGAAATTAACAAACAAACAAACAAACACGCACGCTGCGCGCGGCGTGGCGGCGCGCGAAATAATCATAGATATAATAATAATATGTAATATTACATCTTTTTATCATAATGGTGCACAACAAACAACAAACGCACTTAAATTTCTTTTTCACTCTCGTCACTAGCAACAAACACGTACGCGTTACGATAAAATTTAAAAAACGAAATAAAAAAAAAAAAAAAAAACAAAAGATGACAAAGAAAAGCAAGAGAGAATGAAAGGAAGATAAAAACAATAATAATTAATTAATTAATTAAAAATAGTAATAATACACGTTAATACACGCGACGAGCACTACGTTCTCGAGCCAGGGTCGTCAGGAACGTAGTACCGGTCTTAGGCCCTGTCTCAATGCTGTACGGTGATTCACTGCCACTCAATGTTTACGTTCATCACAAACCATACAGACGAATAGAAGCCGTCTATCGGGATAGGGCACGCACAACGGAACGTTAAATTCCCATGTATATATATATTCCTTATGTACATATTTACAACTAACTTACGAGCTATCCACGTACTTAGGAAAAGATTTATATAATTTAAGTTTTTTCACGCGTTTTCAACTGATGACTACTTACTTGCTGTATCATGTTTTGCATGGCCACATTCAGCCCCACCGGAATGTCAGCATACCGAGCTGATGTGACGTCAATTACGCATTTCTACAAATGCGTTTCGCCATTTTTTTTTTAGTTTCAACTAGAATTAACTGGTGAGTGATCTATTAAAGATTTATATTGTCTTCGAGTTGTATTATATTTATACAATATATAAGTTTATTTTAACAACACCTGACGGAAAATTAATTGCAATAATTCCTTACGAAATATTGCAACATCAATGTATACTCCACAAGTCACTTTTACGATGTAAAGCAACTTTCCCTTTCGAGTTCTTATCAAAAATAAAAAATAGTGTTTCACAACTCAACAGCAACGAAACAACTATCACACCGTCAGGCCCAAGGCGTAACCAACAAAACGAGTCGTATCACAATATTCTCATTCTCGCGTGAATAAATCTAATTTCAAAATCCCTATCGTGTGTTCACCTCATGGACGTTTGCCTCGAATGATAAATGTGGCTCGTACGCGCAACGTCGACCGAGCAAAATGTCAAAAATGTAATCTGTGAAAAAAAAAAATTAACTGTTTTTTTTAAACATGTTCAATATATACTCACTTTTAACCGTAGTGATGGGTAAGAAGTGCGATATATACATTAAGGTATAAAATATTTCATTTTTACCCAGTTCCAGATACAAGATTGGTGGATTTAAAACAACTTTTCGCTGGCTTAGTAATAGCCCAATGTTTTGACATTTACATGGCATTAACAAGTTTGATCCACTACCAAGACGAACGATATTCTCTTTTATGTTAAATACATCAAAGACTAATTTTCAATAGATTACTAAAGCTTTATGTATTATAGATATACGACAGTAGAGCTTCTATTTGGTCTATCTTACGAATATTACAACAATAAATTGCTTTTATAATTTGAATAAACATTATTGTCTATGCGATTGACATGTGCACAATCTACGTTCAGCGTACGAGCCCTAAATGTGAATAGGAGTCCACATTTGGCGCTACCCAGGGAGCACCGCGCGGAGGTCATGGACTGAGCCCCCCTTGATTCGAACACAAACATACATACAAACATTTAATTATAATATTCTGGCACCGTTAAGGGGTGATCCCTGTTTGGATACCAGCGTGGACTGGGCGGTTTTATAACACTTTATATATGGAAAGATAAGTGTTGACGAACCTTTTTTCAGTCGGTAAAAAGGCAGCCTTTTCGAAGTGTTTGGTGCCTAGGAGATTTAGTGGTGGAGGTCATCGATTATGGAACTTTATAGTAGTAAGGAACGACAAAATGGACTGGCAACCCCTCCCACCACTTGTAGAATATCGTCTTATACAATAAGACTTAACTTCCCGTGCAGAATACTCAGACTTGCACTAAATATGTCTGATTTGCTCTAGTTATTTCACAATCTATTTTAAATATTATTTCGTAATGACGTATCAAACATTTATAAAGAGTATTTATTTCCATTGAATAATAACTAAGATTCTAAATCATTTAAAATAAAAATTAATTACAAGATTTCACAACTAATATCTAGTAACCATTTTAAACTAATAAAAAATATCGTAACACTTATCTTCCATATCGAATCCGCCATAAAATAAATTGAGGACATGACCCCCTTTTTGGCCATACAGGCGAGAGCACTGCCTTTTGGCCACATATAAGTTAAATATTCACACATTCTAATCCGATACACGTGTATGTATAAAACTTTGAAACATCGATTCAATCTTGACCGATAGGAAAACTTGTGAGACAGACATATTTATATATATATATATATAAATCTATACGATTTCACTCATTCAAAGCACAACTCAAACTCAAAAAATTATGTACGATTATATGAGAATTTCACATTCATTTTAAAGACCGAAAATACTCTTGAGTTATTTGAAAAAAAAAACTACATTTCCTTTTAACAACTAGCCAATACTCCGAACTATCAATAAGTAGAAAAGCACATTTTAAGAGTATATCAGTAGGTAACATTCCACTGAATCTAACTTATGTGCTTTAACTATCATACGTACATTGTTACAACATCAATAATTGACTCATTTCTATAACCTTTAACTTTCAAAGAAGATGGCGCCACTAGTGTTTTCAATTTCGCCAAAGTATTTATTTAATTTAAAACAAATACACAGTAACAAAATAAGTGGACACAAAAGTCCATGGTCATATATCTGACGCTGGTCTTTCCTTCGTTTGAGTCAATTATAAATCCGTCACTTACTTATGCAAGCCCCGAGCGCCAGGCGCTATCACAAAGCCCTACGCTACATCCTTTGGCCAGACCAAGAGATCTTTGAATGAGTAAAATCATTGTCCAGGCATTCGCCAGACGCCCACCACGCCTCCAATTGGTTTCTTTCTAAGGATAAAATATCGCCACAATATTCTTAAACCGATGTGACTTTTTATAGGACTTCAAAATACCCATATACATATATATCATATATATATTTATGTACAGTTTAACTCATCTTTTAAGATATAAGAATAAGGTAAAAACTTTTAGATTTTTTTTTGTAGATTTTGAGTTTTATAACTTTTGATAGTCTACAATAAATATACATAGTCGCCGCCGGGGTCCGCCGGCGACCTACCGAAAATAAAATTCCCAAAAAAATCCAAATACCGAGGAAAAATACACGTTATTTATATTACATTAATTCCTATAAATGCTAAATCATTGAAATCTCAAAAGGATTCGACAGTAACATAATATTCACACAGTGAATCTATGCGAACGGGACGAACGAAAGAGAAACTTAGTTGTGCAACGTTTCAGTGGAACTCTAGACCTTACGTCGTTGCGATAAGACCGATTCACCGACTGCCGTTATCAGCTGCGACTCGACCACCTACTGAACACCGCAAGGAAGAAATTCGAAATACAAACTCAACGTCATCCTTCCTAAAACAACGATTAAAGAATGCGTAAAGAGATGATGGTAAAAATCGTGTGCCAGTGATCGGAGGTGTGTTCGAATGTGGTCCGTATTACGAACTCCGTAGTTGCCATATCCCCGCGACGCCGGCACCGCTACACTACACCTACATAATCGTTTTATTGTCAAATCTATGAATCTAATCGCGACGAGCGCGCACTGGTTTTCGATAAATGTAGCACAACGTCATATAGGCAGTAATCGTACGAGTTAAATAAAAACCTTCACATGTACTATACACGTATCGATACATAAATATTACAATATATGAAATCTAATCAATCGCAAAGGAATCTCACGCACGTTCACCGATAAAAAAAAAAAGAGAAAAAAAAAAAATATCGTTCACAAACATTCCACAAAACGAAGCGACATGGAAAGAACGCACGCTATTATAGAAAAGTATAAAAAATTCGTTCATATACATACCATTTAATGTTATATATATACTTAATATATATCAAATTTAATCGCGAATTTTAAGGTTTACTTTTTTCATTATACACCTAATTGACACAGGATTTTTCGCGTTTAGACAACGTAAAAGGGTTTGAAACGTAAAAGGTTAAAGTAATCTAACGTAGCACTAAATAAATACAGTGCGCGCGTCGCGCTACGTCACGCACGACGCGCGCTGAGTAGGCGTTCGTAAAACAAGACGTCCGACCGAGCTTGTAGGTCATTTGGTTACTTTCGTACGTAACTCATCGCAAAGTTATGGTTAAAATACTGTTACTCTTAAAGTAACTAGATAGTTACCACACATTTTGTAGGTTTTATGCAGCTGCCTACTTAACCTTTCTTCGATGCGTTACAAGTTATATTTAAATTGATAATATTTAACAAATTTCCATTGACTTTGACAATGAAATTCTAGAATTTTCCAAATATATTTCTATCTTAAATCATCTCCATCATAATGAAAACGTTGCTCTGAGACAAGTCTTCGCGAATAAACGGAACGCTCCCGAGGAAATATTCGCCAAACAGCCTACAATTCGGTGGGAACGATAGAGAAAATTAACTACTTACAGTACAAAATCTATCACCCGGCGATACTGCTTCGTTGTGACCGAGCGACAGACAACCGCGACACACGTTCAACAAACGAACAAACAAAAACTATTCTTACATACATACACATTGCATTTTTTTTCCTTGCCCCGCCGTGCTAAGCGAACCATGTAGGCTTCATTATTTATGTACACCACTAGCATATGAACACCTATTTACATTATACACGCTGGCAATTGCATTATTTTTTAAAAATGGCAACACTTCATTCATAAATATTATATATATATATATATATTTGTAACTGGCAAAAATACTGGAATCCAAATCGCAGTTATTAAAAAGTCACAATCGAATTAATCGCTATCTAAACTAGCGCGGAAACAAAGATGCGATCACTTTTATTTTTTAAATTATGCCACTTGTGCTTTTGCCAGTTTGACTTAAGTGTTGCCACACGTAAATCTTCTCTCAACTATTTTTTTTCTTAAAACATCAATATACACCAATTTTAAGACACACATTGTGTTATTATTGCATCACCTGCGATACGGAACCATACAACCTTTACAGTTATTTAGACTTTACATTAATATTTATATGTATATATAATAATTACATTTACAATAATGTCATATGCAAAAGAAATGCCAGCGAATGTGATGTTATCTTTGCCAACCCGATTTAATACGAAAGAGCTTGACTTAAATTTGGTTCACTGTTGCTCATTTATACAATAATTTTAATTCTTTCATAGAATTTTAATTAGTCATACTTTATAAAAGAAACGACAATATTATTGAAGTAATGTACAGCAACACATCTCTGAAACAGTGTCCACATGTCCTGAGTACAATCTCATATTACTCAACAATTTTTAAGGTTATACCTTGAGTAACATTTAATATAAATATCAAGTTTCTTTTTTCTTTTCTTTTAGTTTCACACCACAAACTCAAGCTCTATCGCATTTAACTTCCATCCTTATAAATACATATCACACTTTAAGTCTTTATAAATTAAAACTAAATAGGTATATCTCCATTTTAATATTTGATTAGAAAAATCTTCGAAAAGCAACAGATTCTAAGGTTTTATCGAGAATTTAATTCCTAATGTAGGCGTTGTATCGTACAACTATCGGATACTTTAACAAACAAACGGACCGAACCTACAGTGATAAAAGACGATGGGATTTTAACCGGTGATAATTTTAATCTAATTACTTTGTTTTTGTACAGGACAAGATGAAATTTACAGCTGCATGTATGTTCGAATTCTGTTCTAATTTTAACACTAACAGCTAATTTATTTATATCTACTGGAAAAACATTTTTTATGAAGATGCAACCAATATAAATAACGATTGGACAAGTGTATTATTTCAGGTAATCCAGTTTGAATCCAATGTATTATGAACGCCAACTTATAGTGTCCAATTATAGAGATAAATCAAATTAGATTATGACTTGTACGTACGTAATACGTGACAGAGGCCGCAAAAATCATCGAAAACCCTAAAATCGCGCTAATGATACACAGCGATGATTTAAAGAAACAAATAACGTTGAAAAGGAAATCGGAGACGAACCGAATTAACGATTTTTATAATAGTTATGTACAGGAGACATTACAAATTCTACCGTTTTATGTACATACTTTTATTTATAGCCCGTTACCGAACGGACGAGGGAAGGGTGGGAG
>DWPA01007485.1:0-10306 GCA_018251375.1 Calpodes ethlius | reverse complement strand
ATTCAAAATTCTAAAATTAGATTAACGGGTTAAAACGCACAGACAAATAGTTTTACGTGATCTATTGTTAATAAATATCCATTTTAGTTATCTGTGGTAAATTGTGCTGGTTACTGACTTAGCAATCGTTGTGTTTACCGGTTATTTTGTAATCCAAGTCGTCAACTGTTTATTGAACGAATTAAAAAGAAAAAATCTCAAACATTAATACACAGTTGTTGACCACTTACAGTTCAATTAGATGTATAATGGATAAACTTATATCACATTATTATTTCACATTTATAGAACACGTGTGTGAAAGGATTACATTACAAACTCCGCTTAATATCACGTCGTCCAATCAGCACAGATATCCAATTTATTAATCTTCAGCTACTACCTCTATAATTATTGACTTTGAAAGAATATCAAGTTACTGGAAATGAAAGGAACTTGAGAATATAACACTTACCTAACTACAAAATAGTAACTAATAACACACAAGAATTTTAGAAAGTAATATTATCCTATAATTATATATATTTACGTCTGCCAAAAATCAAACTCCTCGATCCGGAGATCTATGGCATTCCTGGCTCTTCAACACGAAATTGGCTGCGGGGACTAATGTATTAGAAAATACTTTCATAATATGTCTTATTTATACATTATAATGAATGATTTCAATCCATTAGTGGCCCGCTGCAGAGAAAGTAATATTAATATTCCTTGTAATTAAGAAGGCCTACAGCGCGGCTTAAGAGTATGTCAGAATGTTAATGTGATTTTCAGGGATCGTCGGATGTCATGACCAATGTCACATAATGTCATTTCTTCAAGAAAGTACTGAATTGCTGTTATCTTTCACTGGATATTAAATTATGATTGTTATATAACTACTGATATATATGTGGTACTGTTCGCATTTATTGTAGTTGCTTTTTATTTATTTATTCATAATTTGAATATTCAAATATGTTTTATATTATTATGCACGAATGTTTGACATCAATCCCATATATTTTATTGTAATTGCCAGTGTACACTTGAAGATATAGGATCAGTTATATTACGTACATTCAGTTGCACCTACGTGCCACTATCTGCTGTCGGGTTATTGAAGCGTCATTATAAAATAGAGGCGACGAGGATTTAATGACGTTGCCAAAACAACAGTAGGTGATTATTTTGTAACAAATGAGCTATTTAAAGGACAGTTTGATACTTTGTTACGTATTTTAACGGTTAATTAAAATACAGTTTCTGTAACTGACTGTCAGTCATCTAATTTTTATAGATCTACAAAGTAAAACAATATGCACTATAGTTCTGTATTTTATTTCTCAAAATGAAACTATTGTTTTTAATTTAATTTATTCGTGACGCTCGGAAGACAAGGAAGTTCTCTATGTCAATAGTCAAAACATAACGCTAAAAGGATGTGAAGAAAAGAAGAGCACGAACAAACACAATTGAGTTCAAAAATTGACGCTTTGGATCATTCTTAATTAACTAACCGGCAAACGATTAAACAAACCACCTGTTGGTAAATTATCATCGTGGCTTATGAATATCAAAAACACCAAAGATATTGCTGAGGCATTGCTAGCAAAAACGAAAAAAAAAAAAAAAATAACAAAGTTAAAACCGTATATTAAACAGTTTCATCAAATGTAGCTATACAAAGTAATTTTTACTTATTTATTGGAAAAATTTACAGCATAAACTGTATCGTGTTATTCTACAATAATCTATTATACATATACAACAAATTATATAAATTAATTCTAACATCGTGGAATATTCCACATGCACATTAAAAGTTGAGAACAGTTAATAGTACGAGTGTGTATTTAATACAATGTTCTTAACAATAACAAGGTCGTATCTGTATTTATTCTCTGAACTTTGTAATGTATTAGGTTCATCGTGCTTCTACGGCATTTATTGTATTATTTAAGCATAACGAAATATTTGTAAAAATCACTGGATGGTTTTAAGTGTAATTTATTTTATGTAATATTTAATATAAAATTTTAATCTTTACAGAATATTATTTCTTCCGTTATAGTACCGCATTTAAAGCATTCTCTGTACATACTAAAAGTTGACTGTTATCATAAAGTAAATAATTGCAATAAATAAAAATAAAAACGTGATTTTTAATTTATAGGATCAGCTCTAACAATCTATAGCTGGTTATAAAAGGACAAAACGCGGAAAACACGTTTCAGGGTAATCATTAAGTAATATTGTTTCAGGCACCAAGTCAAATAGAGGCGAGGTCGGGTCCTAGAGAGAAAGCTAAATTAATTCTTTTGTACATGACATCTGATATCGTGTTTGCGAAATGTGTTTAGGGTAAACAATATGACATCTGACTTGGTGTTTGGGAAATGCGTTTAGGGTTTTTTTTTAAATATACACATCACCTGTACAATTATTTGTTTTATTGTTTTGTGTGTAAAATGTGTGATACTACAGCAAAAATGTTGCAATAAGACAAAGTTAGCCATGTAATATCAAAAACTGTTATCTGCAAATAAAAGCAACATTGGCCTCAATAAGTTTTACTTTTCACATTAACATGTATTTTTACGAAGTAAAAATTATCTTCTTGATAGTTAGTGATATCACCAATTATTTATTAAGTTTCTACTTTGAGGTCCACGATGCATTAGGCCCTGCAATGATTTACTAGTAAAGGTAATAATATTTCTCGTTAAGTCCCTATTTCGCTTTCATGACAAACATCTATGTTTGATGAATGTTTGTCTATAAGTTTTATGGATATATATATGTCCATGGAATTCACAGAACAGAAAATCCTAGTACAAGGGTGTAGGGGTGAGAGCGTTTATTTATAAACAATAATTTATCCTGAAAGGACCTACCAAGGTTGCAGGAGAAAAATCTATATACCTTTTTAAGAATTACTAATACTTAAGAATCCAACATTAGGTATAGTACTTATACAGTAAGGATGTGTAGAAAGAAACAGATACATTTAATTAAAATTTTGTCAATCTGAAGTAATCCTTTGATAATTATAATTAAGATCGAATTTGTATTGCAGTCAACAAATCACTAATTCATTATGAAACTCTAACAATGTGTTGTATGAAACTGTAGTAATTGTCTGTACATTATTCTATAGGTATTTGAGGGAAAAATATTAGCGGGGTATCTACTACCGTAATAGATCGCACAACAATGACGTCGTGTAGAATATTTACTTGTAAGTAAAACATGTAAACTTAAAGAAATTTATCTAATCATATTCTCAATTGTTGATATTAAGGCTTACGTTCCCGGTGCGATGTAAGGACGGTAACAAATACTGTTGAAATAATCCCGTGTCCCTGGCCCCAATTACTACACCATCAGCATGCGGCTACGGTCGTCACGCTACGCTGTCTACGCCGCTACGAGAATTGCTACGTTTCACTACAATCATGTTTCTATTCAGTGAATTTTATTGTGTAGTGACAAATAACGTTCGTAACCTTCTACGCAATATTGTTATTCGCGTTAAGTATATGCGTGCTGTAAATTGTAAAATGGAATTTCAAGGCGGAAGTTAACTTGGTATATTCGGGAGGTGAAGATAGCAGCAATGGCAAAGGACTGTTAGCTTTTGGTTACAAACTGGTACTTCTTAGGTACATATTGAGCTGAACTTGTCGATTATTTAAATAGCCATAGTCCTGATCGACCATCCACCCATAAGTCTTTATAGGCCCGTAGCTAGACATTAGTCCTGAGCCTTTTGAACCCAGCAGTTGCCCGATGTCTTCTTCACACCGTAAGCCCATCTGGTTGAAAGGTAAACTATACTCCTTTTTCCAAGACATGGATTCCATTCAAGGACCTTTGGATAGTCCTGTTGGCTGGTTTTAATTCACAATAGCAAAGCGCAACACTAGCAATATGGAAAGCACAACTGATGTACTACCATGGTGTCCATATGTTGACCGTATTAATTCCACTTGAGTTAGTGAGAAGTGTGTGGGGGTTATTTTGTATGCGCAGTATACTCCTTGCGAAGGCTGCATATGGTGCGGCCGTGTTCATTGCCTTATGAAGACTGGTACAAGTAGATTAATAAATATTTCATTTAGGTAATTGTGAAGCCTGTGGACTGGTTTTAACTGTTCAATACGTCATATTAATTATATTTAGTTATTCTTAATACTGTAATATATTGCAACACGTATGGTTCGATACATTTGTGTTAGCAAATATAAATTTACGTTTAACTGAAATTTGTAAACTGTTAAACACAATAATTAGATTGCAATATAAAATCGTTGACACTGGCGCCCCGAAAACAAACAAATCGTTCAGAAAAATTCTTTAGTATATTCTTTATTTAATTCTTAATCGAATCTTTATTTGCTAGCCGACCGGATCACTAGCAACTGGGTCGCAATAAAATGCAAATCTCTATATTAATACGTGAAGAGAAAATGTTTCTACTCCATTTGACGAGTTTTAGTATTGATAAATTTCACATGGATAAGATATTCATACTGCAGAAATAGTAGAAAGTTTTTAATACATATTATCGTAATAAAATTGCAGAATTGCATTTCATTTTAATGCGTGATGTTACAAATACATTTATTACAGAAAATAAAATATTAAATATTGTCAACGCGACATAATATTGACAATATGACTTACAGTTGAATTTGGAACACAGATTGCACTTTAAATAAAAAAAATGGAGGTCTCCTCTCAAAATCTTCACACACACCTTCGAATTCACTGGAAAAATGACACATTTTACTATCATAGGTATGTATGAAAAGTCACACATGATATCATAGGTGTATATGAAAGATAAAATCTTTAAGATTAGTTTTCCATTCGAGTAGAAATTTATGTTCATGCAATTTCCTCCTATTTGAAAGTGGTAAATGTTTGATCCTTTTATAGAAAGGTTCGCTTTATAAACTGAAGCTCAGTTAATCTAATAGAATCAACGTCCAATAACTCTATAACTGTATCAGTAAAGGATAAATGAATATACCACATGAATATAATTCTCTACAAGGGATAACAAAATACTACTGTGATTGGATCACTGGCATCTAAATTTAGATACTAATATTTTATTTCTTTCGTATTATACGATATTTGCATCCTGTTCATGAATCTTAGTCATTACTAAAATACTAATTCAAATTCTATTTAAAGTTAATTATAGATAGAATAAACGTTTTAATTAAAGTATTCTCGTTTTATTTCACTTATCTGTGGCCTGTTACATCTATACGTGTATAATGATTTTGAAGCATGTTTACTTGGTATAGATTGAGAGAGAAATACACAGTTTAATATATGCCTGTACGTATTCATATTATACTAAAATCCTTTAGTAACTAATAAATGTATCAGTTTCAACAAAGAAGGTAGGTATATTGTTTGAAATACAGTACCGAGTGTAATGAGAAAATATACCGAAAATACAGTATTATTTGTAGTTTATATTATCGTATCTTGGCGAGTTTTGATTAAGTACCTCCGAATCTCGAGCTAAATTTCCACAGGGAAAACAAAGATAGGGTACGAAGTAGACAATAATTATAAACATTCATTTAATACAATATATACATATACCTATTAGATATATATCATCCTTCTTCATTATACATATATGTATTGAATAATACTCATGTATTATTTTGTAACAATCCATCCATAACAAGATAACTTACACCTAAATTAGTCGTAGTAGTGAGATGTTGATACATTTTCTTTTTTTAATATCTGACAAATTA
This sequence comes from Calpodes ethlius, assembly GCA_018251375.1. NCBI lineage: Eukaryota > Metazoa > Arthropoda > Insecta > Lepidoptera > Hesperiidae > Calpodes > Calpodes ethlius. The sequence continues at coordinate 4,538 of DWPA01007485.1, read as the reverse complement.
GTAGAGGAGACGTGTGATGGTAAATAGTCAACGTTGCCAATGGAAATTACACCAAGGCTGATGCATTTTCGGCCAGAATGTTTTACAGCGTGTCATCATCATGATTGTCTTCACAACCCATAATTGTCCCACTGCTGGCCTCATGTCACAGGAACGAGTTCATCGAAGCGAGTGATAATTAACTTGTTACACATAACTTTTTAAACATTGGCGGTGCGTACAGGATGCGAACTCACGCCCCCACGTTCAGAGAACCAACGTTCGAACCACTAGGCTATTCTCGTATATTCCGTGTACTTTTTCAAATATTTGCAGGACTGAAAATAAAATGTTTAAAAAAGTATGTTGAATAACCCTTTCACAATATGAAAAACGGTTGGACGGTAGTGTTATGTATATATATAATAATTTTACAGAAGATATAAAAACTAGCCGTTTCTACAACCAATATACCATTTGTATCTTATTAATTGAACGTTTTTAACGTGATGATTATTCATGTCAAAATGAAATTAACAACTGTCAGTTTTCTGATGAAATTTTTCAGACAATCTTCTAAATAGTCCATCGAGAGATCTTGTAAAGTTTGGTAGACAGGTTTCTTTTTGTCTTTTATTTTACGACATAAAAAAACTAATTACAAAGAATTTATAACTCAGTTTGTAGGTAGGTATATTATATTTATTTCGCTTACGTAAACATTATATTAAATTTTTAAGTCCTAGTATTTTTAGTACTAGTTTGTACAATTTTATCACGATAAATTTATTAACCTATCATTATTAGAAGCTTTTTATGATAACAATCAAAATACACAGGAAATCTAATTTACCTATGGCAAAACAACGTGCTCCAAAATCCAATATCTTGCGCCTAAAAATATTTCTATAGCCAAATTTTGTGCACGAAATTCCAATATTTATTGGCACGCACAGACTAACTGTCAATACCACAACGTGAACGGTCTAGTTGACCAAATAAAAGTATCTAGTTGCCAATAGTCAAATACTGTTTGTCAGTTAAGCAGAACACAAAAACTGAATAGAATTTGGCAAAAACAATTTTTGTAAAAATACTGTCTGGATATTTTGTATGGTCGGATTTGCCTAAAGTTATTTATAGTTATTCCCTATTCAAACTGCAACTTCATGACAAACACGAAAGTGCAATATATAGGTGTATGCGTTTAAATCTGAGTACCAAGTTGTTATTTAATCGAATCAGTTTGTCATTTAATATATCTATTTAAAAACCATCTTTCGTGGTGAATTTGGAAGATTGTGTAAACAAAATAAGGTATCCAATACTGGCACTATAGAACATCCGATCTTATGCTTCTAATATCGAGTTCATAAATACTATAATGTCTACGTATTACAATAGCTCACAAGTCGATTTCCAGTCCTATTCTTATGACAAGACATGGCTCTATCACAGTACTTTCATTGAAACACAGATGATAGTAACATTCGTCAAATGAAATTAAACGGCAACGATTTTAAAGTTGAAATATCGTTCATCATTCAAAATGTATTTTTTTCTTAAACGTTTCTTTTAAATTATTTTACATACTATTTTATTCAAATTACGGTTAATGGTAACCGTATTGAAGGATTTGGCGTTAATTTGAGTAAAAATATGTTGCAAAAAATTGTTACAAAACAAAATAAATTAACTGTTAAAGTCGTTAAGAAACCATTTAGTTTCTAGATTATGGAGTTAAAGTTCAAGACAAGCGAATATAATTTATATGTAAACAGAATTGGACTTCGATTAAAAACCTTTAAAATTTCAGCGACTTTAAGTTTACTTTGGGTTTTATTACTCTTTTTTACTAATATCGAGATGTCGATTACGTGAAACTCACTTTAGTAATATTTAATTTAGCTGTAGGTAAAAGTCACTAGCGCTTATAGCAACTGTCCCTTCGAAAAAAAATGAGAACACACATGCACATCTTAATAGGAATTGAGAATGTAGTACCTAGACACAATATCTATATAATTAAATGGATATTTTATACAAAGTCTCAACAACATGTAATACTATATTTAATCAAAGAACGTACCATAAATGTTTAATTAATATTCATGCTCATTTATAAGATAATGAGAGCAGCATAATAGTCATTAAATTCTATAAAATCATTTTGTTCTTTTAATACACAAATTGTAGCCCGCAGTAATAAAAAATAAGTAATGGAAGTCAATAAGGAATAGCCTTAAGGAATGGCAATATTCTTCCTATCCAGTGATGAGAATAAAATGCCAAAGTAACAAAAATAACAAATATTAACGCAAACTTATAGTTACCGAACTTCACGGTAGAACTACCGCCAAACGTCATTCAGTTAGCAAAAACTTCCAAGTCATTGATTCTGTTCAGATTGAACCCAGACAAACGTAAATAAGTTGCTCTTTGAGCAAACTGACGAATGCGAAGAGAAAACAAACAATATTGCATAAATATTCTGCTGTCGTACGAAATGCTATGCAAATAAGTAATTTGCAGTGGATAGATATACGTATATAATATGTAAAACTAGTCAGCCCTCGCTTCGCTTCAGTATACTTAAATCTAAGACATGTGTCGACAGATGGAGTGGTGGCGAAGAGCAGTTAGCACTCCACTATATGTCTATGATAATTATAATTTAGTTTTTTCAATTACTGCCGCGTGTGGAATCACCTTATGTTGAATTTAAAATGTGAATGTATAATTTGGTCACTACACCGCCACTTCGTCGGTTACCTACTCTAAAAAAAATGTTGAGGCGGGATTCTTTAAATGGACATATTTTTTATTTGTAAAGCGATTTAAATATAATTAAATATTAAGCCAAGCTTCATCAATTGCATCAGTGAAAACGCATCTAAATTGATTTAGTAGTTTCCGAGATTAGCCAGAACAAACATGCAGAAAAACTAACAAAACTTCTAAAATATGGAATCTATTGCATTAATAAATACTCACGATAATAGATTTTCTCATGTACAAGCATGGACCGATGATGATGAGAATTATGATACGGTGAAGATGGCCAAAATGTATTATAGATGTATTATAGTACCGGCCACACATCATTGAGATGTAGTTCACACAAGACTTAACACACGTATTGCTTTTCAAAGCAAATTATAGGATTCTCAATATTTAACATTCAAAGTATAAGTTCGACTTTGATCTACCTCGAACTATGCACTTGTCTAAGCGAAACAGTTTACACACCTCAGTATCTAGTGCGGGCTACGGCGCTCCAGGTATATTTCCCGTAGATAGTGGAATGGTAGTTAATATTAGTGATACTTTGAACGTTTACATAATATATTAACGATTATTTTTATAACAACATCTATTCAATTTGACAACTTATTGTCAAACTATATCTGTATAATACTTTTAGTTAATGCTGAAAAAGATACTCCCGTTAATAATTCGCAATTACTTCACGCAATATCATGCCTATTTATCTATTTTTTTTGGAATGTTTCAATTTTTGTTTTCCTACGAACTTTTTTTATTTGCCTAAAGCGCGTTCTGTTTATCATACAGTCTGCTACTTATCATAAAATGTATGCATTTGATCTCTTTGGAGATTGGAACTTTTCCTAACAATATCCACATTCTAAATTCAAATCACTTTTCGTCCGTAGGGGTGAATGTGCTGGTTTAGTCCCTGTTTGCGAGGAATAAAATAGCATTTTTCAAAAAGATGTAATAAAAAATACATTAACTGTTTTTTCAGAGAAACCAACAAAAAAAATATGAAGCATCGCATACGAGTAGAAAACAGTTTTTTTTTTCTCTATTTTTATTTTTTTTTCCATTGGATTTATCGATCCAATCGGTTAGATTTTAAATTAAAAAAATATATATGTAACTTTTACCATCACGTTTATTAATACAAAATTTGTAATACTTCCCCGTCTGCTGGACACTGCTGGACATAGGCCTGTCCGAATTTGTGCCACTTAGACCGGTCCTGAGCCTTCTGAATGTAGCGGATATCTGCTGTCTTTATTGAGTCATCAATCCATCTGGTTCATTGAATTTAATCAATATTTATTTTGGGAATTAGTAGTCAAAGGTCAATTAGAATTATTATTGCATTTAGAATGATAAATATAAGATTATTACTGTACAATTATTATTATTATGTACGTGAATATCGTCATTGATAATTACTTTTGATTTCGTAATGTAATTCATTTGCGTTTGAATGATCACTATTTGAATTATTTATTCATAACAATGTTCACTGAATCGTATAGATGACTAAAGATTTATTATGTAACAAGACACGTAACAGAAAGGTTTGTATAGCCAACGTTTATGAAAGGCGTGGTCCGCGCCACTGCGGTTGGCTTCCAATTTACCTTTGAGCTTCGTGTAAAAGCTCAACGTATGGAAACCAGTACGGTACACAAAGTTCGTAACAAGGCCATGAGTTTGCCCGTTTTGAAACTATTTTAACACATTGTCCTATTTGTGGAGGATTATAGTAACTTAGAATAACAAACACGGAAAATATCGATTGT
>DWPA01007484.1:0-10306 GCA_018251375.1 Calpodes ethlius | reverse complement strand
TAGAAATTGGATTATCATTAAGAATTAAAAAAAATGTCATTAAAGGGAAAATAACGTGTACTATAATCATAAAATTATAAACCATATATTTATATATTTACATAAAATGGATGGTAATACGGTGATGTATGTACCAATATCATACAATAAAATTTGTTAACTGTTAATGACTGGTGTAGACATTTTCTTTTTTAAATTCACCATCATTCACATTTACTAAGATTCCTTCTACATTACTTTGTCTTACTTTATTTTACAGTCTAATTTCATAATCCTTGTAGCAGACTGTGATGGCCAGTCAACTAAAATCTTTTTAAAACTATATCATACATTATTACAGCGCTTAATCAACTGAGGGTCTTCACCGATAATCTTATAAAATTATTGGACGTAACGACCCAAATAACTACACAAAATCGGGTCAAGAAGCCCTTGACATGGGTTGGGATTAGCAATTTCTACGTTTATTTAAACAACGCGATACTTTATATTTAAAATACACAAGATAATAAACATCATTAAGAAAAAAACACAAATACTGATAGTAATAGCTACGTGTGTGATAAGAAAATGAATTTACATTTAAACTTGTGTACAACAAATTAATCTATACTGTGTTAATAAACTTACACAAAATCAACACGCTGGTCATTCCATACACATCACAACACACACTAACACACGCAACACACACAACACTAAACTCAAATCCTAATATCACTAGGGATAACCATGAACATAATGCTATTTGCATTAACACACACACACGCGCAATTTTTACATCGACCTATTAGCGTGTTATTAAAAAAATGACACTATTGCGAATAGGACGTTATTTTAAACCGGTAGGGTTATCGATAAAGATAGAGACGATCGAACGAGCGCATGCTTCGATCGTTCGCGTCGGTACGACTGACCGCCCAATTCCTAAGCGTCGCGTTCGCCAAGGCGCTTAAAAACAGTTCGTCTCGTAAGACATTTGAAACAATTTATCATCGTGAATTACTCGCATTGCTCGTAACAGTTTTTTATACTAATTTTATAAGAATCCCAGCGTCTTTTTTTACTACGCCTACAGATAGCAAATGTTTTTATGTTTAAACAATAAATTTGATTCGTGTTTAGACATCAATACGATTTAAAAGAATAAAAATCATTTGTGTTTTTGTACCGTTCTTAAACTAAAATACGGTACTCCAAATTTTGTATTAATTTTTTTTACCTTTGACTTAATATTTCTTTTTTTAATAAAAGAAAAAACATAATAAAAAAATATTTTTGCGTAGACATATTAGTATATTGGTATTACTTACTATCAGATCTTTGATAATAATACAAAAGCTTAAGTACGAGTGTTATTTTTAATAACTATAATGTCTTATCTGTCTGTTACGAAGGCCAGATGTATATAGGACAAAGTAACTTTATATTTAGACAAATGATTCATGGTAATACTGATGTAAGTTTAACATAAGGACTTTTTAAAACGAGTTCAATAAGACGGTAGAATTTACAACATTAAAATGAGATTCAGGTTTTAAAATGTTTGTGTTTTTGGGTATTGTCAATCGATTTTTCTACTACCCTCAATACCCTGTTAACTAAAACCAAAAACATCCTTCGTCAATCAAATTCAAACACTTAATAATTATAGAATGTGTTATTAATTAAAGTATAAAGTGCTTTGCATGTAGGTGAAAAAAACTCCTGAGCAAATAATTTTAGCATACTAATATATAAACAAACTATGCCTATAACGTACACGTTTTTTTTAAATTTAAACTGACATGTGACATAAGACCTTAAACTAATCAGGCTTAACCTGACGTGCCCTGGCTCATCACAAGACCTAGTCTGATAGAACCCTTAGACACCATGAAAACTTATCATTTTATTTTCCTTATATGGCTGACTGTTACATAATCTTAAATCAACTAATAAGTCAACAAAACGAATTTGAGGTTGATGCATGGAAATTCTAATTATGTATCCAACTTGACCATTAATTAACTGCTTATATAAAACCATGACGAAACAAGTAAACAACTGAACACGACCAACACCACACAATTAATGACGTAAACAGCGGTTAAAGTCCAACCACTCCCGGCCATATGGGACGGTTTAACATCACGATGATTATTCACTTTCTCACGACGTTTTTAGTTATTTATACCAACGCTAATTGTGAGCAGTTAGAACGCTGTCAGCGAAGGCGTCATTTTATTTATTGCCTATCTTTCTTTCATTTTTTTCTTTTTTGACGGTATTGTGTTACTGGTGTCAATTTGCGATGATAACTAGTTACCATCTGGCTCGTCTGCTAGTTTGTTCTTCGTTTACATTAAAAAACATTCATACTTTTTATTATAGTTTTGACTCTTGTATTCACAAACAATACTATAAGGTCTCACAGTAAAATACAAAGCGAGGATCGATTGTTCGTATTCCCATCTTTGTCTTGATTTTCTTTTTTTGTCATTCTCCTAACTCGCGTATTCTTAGCGGTGCACATCAACGTTATATTAATATGAAAAATGTTCTATTTATTATCGTTAGAGAGAAACCAATACGCATCGTCAGATAATCTTGTTTGTTCAACAATTTGTACATGAGGAACTTTGAGGAGCTTGCTTCAGATCTCCTACATCACGGTAACATACGTAACTATCTGACCGAACTAAGAGCGTCTCCTAATTTGCTACTGCATTCACGCCGTCATAATTATGGGTTCCCAAAGGAAACAAAAAAGAAATCGTGTATTTGCTAATTAGTAAATCATTATCGCCAAATCTAATAATGTCTCTAATGAATGAATTTTCCCACAACACTTATAAAACTCATCAGTCACGTTACGTTCCGTGACCAACTAATTCTCATTTAATAACTAAACGTCGCGTGACAGGCCACGCAACAGGTCACGGGTGTGTCCTTAAATTTGCTTTGTTGGCAATAAATTACATTCGATTAACCTAATTACTTGTCCCGTGAAATAACGAACACAAAACATAAATTTCTTTATAATCGGGAATCGGTATTAGCACTTATATAAATAAACAATAAATATAGTTCATAAGTACCAAAACTTTAATCGCCTCTTAGAAAACTTAAATAACTGAAACCACTTTAAGAATTTAATCACTACTGCTTGAAATTTGACCAACTTTTTAAGGTCTAACTTGTGAAAATCCACTTCTACTCTTCCTTATCCTTCCATAGAAGTCTCAATATAGCAGTTTCGAACAGCTGTGGACACCTCTAACTTCAAAAAGAACTTGTCTTCATTTAAACGGGTCTCATTCATATTGTTACTTGAGAAGACAGAGATGGAGATGAAGAGGATTGTATTTTTAACGAAACACGAAGGTAATAAACTATTCCAGACAGAATTATCAGGTATACTACTCACAGCGTGCCCTTGATAACTCTCGACAAACTTCTGGTAGTAATAAAGAAATTAGAACGAATACTTTACTGACGTGCGCCGCAAATAAAGGATAATTGCCGATATATTGATATAACAGGGATAGGTAACATTAACTATCATATGTAATACAATTCTAACAATACAATAAAAGCGAAAATTATTCGACTCACCGATACTTTACTGTATTCGAGATGGTGCGTCAAGTGCAGCGGCGCGCAACTTGACGCCGCGCTCGAAATGCTGAGCGCGTCGCCTTCGCTGGTACCCTCCGTCTCGTCCCATCGCCGGCGCCCCGACCCGCTGCGAACACCCCCGACCACCCCCGAACCCCGCTCAAGCGAAGCACCAAGCGACACATCCACCCCCGGAACACCACTATCACCCTCGCACTCGGAAGACGAACTCTCCGAACCTACGCTTATTCCGCTTTCGAACTTGCCACTCTCACAATTCATGGATGAATTCGGAGCATCACTATCTTCCACAGATTCCTCTATTAAGGACGATGATTCCTTCGAATTCCTAGTACCGAACCTGAAGGAATCGCTGTGGACCCACGGTCGTTTGGACTTGCTAACGTCGGATTTAATTGTCTCCGCGTCAGAGGATTCCTCGTCCGAGTGCAGGGTGTTGTCGTCGGAATCTTCCTCGGAGGATTCCTCGATACACGTTTTGAATGATGCGTCAGACACTATGGTGACGTTTGAATAACATGATTTCAATGACCAATGACCAGAGTGTTCCGAGGAGCTTGACTTTCGCAGCGCTGGTTGCGAATCAGAAGCACAAGAAAGGTTAGCGTTTGTCGATGTAGAACTATTCAAGGAAATTACATCTGATATATCCTTTATTGAATAAGGTCGTTCGCTTGATGACATGGTAGAAGGTGGTGACATTGATACGTATGTGTCTGTAGGATTATCTTGTTGCCGAATATTGTTATCTGGATTATTGATTAAGTTGACGACAGCGTATGGCTCTTCTAAATTGGATGGAACAGACTTAATTTTATTTAAACCCGTTTTCGGAGTTGTCGAAGAAGGTGATATATCAAGCGTTATATCTGGCGTCGACATGCTTCTTTTTACAACCGAAAATTTCACTACTAAATTAGAGGACGTTTCGCGTTTCGCCGCGTGTAATGCGCAATTTCCTGAATCACAGAAACAACGAAAGGATGAAGTCACCATTTCAATTTTATCTTTAAGTGCATCCATGTCAATAGTAACCTTGTCTTCTGACTCTAAAGGATGAACATTTAGTAAATCCTCAGCACTCTTGTGATGTTTCGGTGGAGTTGGCTTACAAAAGCAAATAGCAGTTTCAAAATAACTATCCCTTACATTGTTTGGTACTTTAGAAAACGGTGGCACGTCACTATCGTATAAAGTTTCTCTATTGAAAATATACATAAATTCCTGCACTGTTGGAGGTTTATAAATACAATGACCAGTTCCTCTGATATGATAGTGTGCCAAAGTGTCTTTTGAGATTGAATCGTTCCACAGTGGCAAGTCTCTATTGCCACCGCAATACTTTTTGTCGACTTCAATGTTGGTAAAGGTTTTATGCCTGAAAAGTACTTTCTTTTTTACGGGGCTCTCAGGTTTCTTTGAAGGTAATGTTCCTGTCATAGATAGGTAAACAGGTTTAGAATCAACATCATCACTACAATCGACATTTTCAATAGCACTTACTTCTGTTAAATCTGAACCATTAGATTCAGTTCGATGAATGCTACTCTTACTTGTTCTTGTGGAAACGGTACGTTTGTTGCCATGTCGGAACGATCTAGATTTTTCTGACAATAAAATGTCTTCTAAATTGGTTTCATCGATCATCGAATCTGAAGACAGTGTAGAAGATCTACTCACACTCGGTGAGGAACCTAAGGATTTATCTAGCGACGTTAGAATGTTCCTTGCTGGAGGCGTCGGACCACGTCTTTCTCGTTTAATAGAAATATTTTCATAGGTTGAAATTTTCTCTTCCTTTTCGTTTGATACTTTTTTAGGTATATGTGTTCTTTGTGCAGGAGTTGGACGACGACTATTACTACTACTTTCTATAACTACATTCTCATAAATAGAGTCACTTTGAAGTATTGTTACATTTGACCGTGGCGGAGGTCTAGGTATACTTAGTGAACGTTCTGGTTTATCTTCTGTTTCAAATTGAGTGCTATTTGACGTGAATTCATAGGATTCATAACACTCATTTACTAAATTAGCTGACTCGACGGATACTTCTGAAGTCATTGATGTTCGATTTTTTCGTGGCTCGAATATGCTTAATTTAGGGTCACTATTAACTGCTTCTACAGATCTTATTACGTCATTTCCTATCACATCGTTTATTTCTGTTAATTCGACAGATTCTGCAACAGATTCACGAGAATCACTAAGCTCATTGTTTTCAGATATATTGGGTAATGACGTTTTGAATCCTGGACAGCTTCTATTACTTCTATTTACAGTTGAATCTCTGTTCAACGTACCTAACCTATCTAAAGATATAGTATCAAACTCATCATTACAAACGATTTCGCCAGATTCTTCCTTCTTCGACAACATCTTGAAAAATTTACTGTTTCCAATAAGCAACGTATTTGTACTACTTTTGTGATCGGTTAATTTCGACTTGACATCGACATTTGGCTCTAACCCCGAAGTATTAGAAATATTAGGAGCAGAATTGAATTTTGCTTTGAGGCCCAAGCATTTCGAGGCAAGCTTTTTGACAAAACTTTGAGAAGGAGTTTTCGTTAGTAAAGATGAAGATGGAGGAAAAAAGCTTTCATTTTGGTTAGTATTTTTCTGGGTCTCTGGGGCTTTCCTGTAAAACACATAAAGCAACAAAAGTAAAATAATATGCAAAAAAAACATAACGTAAACAATAAATGTGTTAGTAAACGTATCTAACCTCTACCACCAGCTAAAGATAACATTGATACTAAATATTTTATTTCCAATCAACAAATAATTGTGATAATTGATTCGCCTTTTTCGATAGAAGAGTTCTTAGCCTCGATTTCGTGCTCACACACTCTACTAATGCTCGATTATTGTCTTTATCAAAAGTATATTGGCAGTTTGTGTAATTTTTTCCCGAGTCGTCATTATTAAATGGAACAAACGTTAATTTTCCCATATCTATTTCATCGTTCACACTTTCAGTGTTCCCTTGTACTTGTGAGTAAATTTCTTTCGATTCATGTAAAACGTTTTCACAACTATAGTACAAATCACCAGACGATGTTTTCTGTACATCAGGGACATTTAAGCTTTCGTGACAAAAACAGGGAATTTTTTCAATGGATAGTCTATTTTTGACAAATGGGAATATATTATTACTTATACATCTTGGATTTAAATCATACGTATACTCTTGATCTGGCATCTTATATTTACAACCAGGATCACCTCTAAGATGAGAGCTAAGAGGTCTATTGTTTAATTCATTTTGCTCCTGTTTACGATCGCCTACATCCACGTAATAGTCTCTAACAAGAAAACTTCTATCATTCAATATATTTCTGGTAGTGCTAACATCCATGGGCATATATAAAGATTGTTCTACATTCGTATGCGGCGGTGTTTTAGGTACAGTGTAATATATATTCGCATCAGGTTTATTAGGATCAAACACCACAGGTTTTGAATATTCTGATTGGCATAAAGTATCATTATTATCGCCGTTAACGTAATTCTCAGTATAATTGTTTTCATCAAGCCGATTTAAAACAAGTTTCGGTCTCCTAGTAAGACTATTCTGGACAGAACTAGATGGAGACTTATTAATGCTGGAATGATTGCTTGGCAAGTTTTCATAATATTTACTAGACGCGGTCTTGCTCTGAATTATACGTCCAACGTTTTCATTCAAATATTTAAGAAACTCGGGCGTTACAGGAGCTTCGAAATTAGATTGACTGTCCATAGGTGACGATGGTTGAGAAGAATTGGAATAATTATGTGGAACAGGATTTCTTTTTAACTCCGGTAATACCTGACTACGATTTTTTAACGAATTACTAATAAGAGAGTTTGATACTGCGTTAGAAACATCATTAATTCTTCTGTGGTTAGCCCACGAAGCACTGTTATGGTTAGAGCTAGGCAATAAAGTTGCGGAAGCATTCGATTTTGAGGACCTGTAAATTTAATTTCACATTCATTGGCAAAGTGTGGTTGGCAAAGGATGAGTTTGGCGTATGTTCCGTGTGTAAGCAAAAAAAAATATAACCATATTATTATTTATAATAATGTAATCATATAATACATAGCTGAATTTGTTTTATATAAAATTGTTTATTTATTCGCAGCCAGTGCTTTATCTTGCATCAAAGGACGTCGGATACGACAGTAATTTCCCCGTGTCGTACAAACTTGTATACCTGACCGTTTCTAGATAAAAATCAAAGGCACGGAACATTTTAATGAGACCCTCGCATTGACAGTTTTTGTTTTGCATCTTCCCTGTCAAAAGGAGCGTAGATTTTTCTCTTCGTAAAGCGACCCGTATTGTTTGTATCCTTTAAACGGTTCGTGGAAAACGTCGTATTATTGCTTTTGATGCTCCTTATATTTTACGTTTAAATAACTGACAAATTTCTATAGATTTCAAAATAACGGCCATAGCAAACTTTTTTCGGGTTATAATAATAAATAAATCACGCTTGGCGATTTAAAATAAAATAAAAAATCTTCAATGTTAAAAAAAAAATGGAACATCAAACGTGTTGTATACTCTTAGACGTGCCTTTTTCTGAATATTTAATTCTAAACAAATTCGGGATAAAGCGATTTAACATCCACAGGTGCTCATTACCGCCAAAGTGTTCGGGCGCCACGACACGCCGCCACGAGATAGCAATCAACAGCTCAAAGGTGTCATACCGTGTGTCATAATTGAGACGCTCTCCAATTAAAACCGAATGTTCAGACACTCGGTGAACATCTTTGAGTAATTACAGGGCGGGGATTCCTTTAAAGCCTTCACGGACGGTTTGAGAAACCGCGCCTCTAGTTATCCGAGATACTGGGTAGTGTTTTAATGCTTCGACTCAAAGCGCCTTCCGTTTAACACGAATTTAAAACCATAAAGATATTTCAGCGCATGCAGTGTTATTAAAAAGCGGGAAAACAAACAAAAACCAACCAACACCCCGAACGTAAAGGGAAGTTTTAAATTAAATGGAAATTTCCATCGCATTTAATTCAGTGACGTATTAGTAACAATCTTAAAACCAAAAAATATCATTACGTTAATTTTACAAAACTAATTAATAATGTGAATATACACAATTTATAGCGCATCACATAAAATATCATTTAAAAACTGCATGTATTCACATAATAAACCATTCATAGCACAATGGCTCAACAGATGGAACCGTTCCTCAGACGCGGTCAAGTATAAGACATATGACCGTAATTGCGAAAAAGATACGTAATCACTCGTATGTAGCATGAAATAGAACTCACGTGGGTCGGTACAGTTCTGTAGCGGGGTAGTTCGGGTAACCTGTTGGACTCTCTTGAACAGGAAAGGGGGGTAGATCCTCTTCGCTTTCGTAATTATTCCTCTTGCTTTCGTATTCTGCAGAAACGTTTAACACTTAGAACCAGATTAATTTTTAACCGACTTCACAAAGGAGAAGTTTCTCAATTCGGCCGGTATATTTTTTTATGTATGTACACCAATTTTGCTGAGGTTTCTGAATCGATTTAGGTTATTCTTTTTTTGTTTGATGCGCAATTGTTTTGAATTGGTCCAATAAAAATTTGATTCACAATAAGAAACAACAAGTGCAAACACAAGAACAAGAACAAAAAGTGTATTACTTAATTTTGTCTTAGGGGTCTAAGTTACGTCTTGTTACATTAGCTATCTGCCAATAAAAGTCCCGTCAAAATCAGTTAGCCATTTCAGAGATTAGTCAGAACAGACAGACCAATTTATTTATATGTACAGATAACTAACTTACGCGGAACCGACTGTGAAAGTCCATCATCATTAACATACCAAAACTCCCACCTACCTCGTATAACCCTCCGAACATTCCTCGTCGCCTCCACAGGATAATCGGCCAGGATCATGTAGACAGTCTTGTCATTGCCGTCCACAGCGTTCATGTCCGCCCCCTTCGACAGCAGGATACGTACGACTGACGACTTGCCGAAGCGAGCCGCCTCGTGTAACGGCGTGCCCTCCAGGGTACGGATGTTCGGATCGAACCCCGCCGCCAACAAGACCGCGACCACATCCCTGTTGATAAGACAGTTGGTTCAAATGTACGTTAAGAATCTATTGGAGACGAGCATTTTTCCCCCAGTCCGCAGAAACGAAGCGTGCGTATTCAACGTATATTATCTACGTGTAAGAAAATCCTAAGATATTTTTTTTTTATTTTTGATACCTAAACCGTAAAAACAATGCCAAATTTAGTTTTCATGTACTTTTCAGATTTCATTAGTTCTAAAAAATGCACATTTCCGCGAACGGTTGACTTAGGTTTCCTTACAAATAACAGATAATCTCAAAGACTGTTATTGCACTCGCCGTGCAGGCCATCGTATACAACCTCTAAAGTCAATTTGCACACATCGTTTGCAGTCGGTATCGAATAGGCTAATTAATTCGTTGTGATACAATCTTAACCTTATATACATATGTATAAGAGATTTCCGGATATTACATGAAGCCTTAATAGGATATCATAATCAATTTGTAAGCCACCTGGTAAGTAAAGTTAAATAATCTATTCATCGATCATGCTTTGAAGGTTCACTGTTGGACATTTTTTTTTATATACAATAAGTCAGTGCTTGACTACTATCCCACCTGATGGTAAGTGGCGATGTAGTCTATGATGTT
>DWPA01007483.1:0-10306 GCA_018251375.1 Calpodes ethlius | reverse complement strand
TTTAAACTTAGCTCTAAAGTTACTCTATGTGAAAAAACAATTGTCTATAAAATATTTAAACATAATGCAAGTAATCTTTTAATGTAGGTATGTTATGTATTCTATGTCCTTGCCCCTAAAACTGTAATAGAACAAATATGAGATGACCCGGCAAACATTGTTCTGCCATATACATTATTTCTACGTAATATCCAAAAATTATACAGGATGAAAAATGATTGAATTACTAATATGACTATTAAAAAATAGGGGTTGTAAAAAATTTTGGGTTGTATGTATTTTTTAAAGCTATATTATAAAAAAAAAAAATGGTGAACAAACCTTATTACTTAGGGATATGAAAAATAGATAGTAGCCGATTCTCAGACCTACTGAATACACACATAATATTTCATAAGTCAAGTCTAGTCTAGTCGTTTCGAAGGAGTACGGTAACTAACATTGTGACACGAGAATTTTATATATAAGATATAACTGTTTAAGTAAGGAAACTACATGGAATAATTAGACGACATTTTACTACAAAGATGTATTATTGTATTAGTTACATGAAGGACAATTAAAATCTCCGACCGACTTTCTTATGATCGCCAATCCAAACATTGATATTATATTTAAATTTGGAGGTACATAGATAATAATTACCATGCCGTTATTAACTTAGTAAATAAATAATACAAATAGTTCAACGTTTTCATCGAAGTAGTGTCGTAACAGCTTACGATTACCATTCGTAACGTTTTAGAACAGTTGTAGGACAAACTACTTACTCGATCAAGTAGAAACTTCACTCCTGAGCAACCCACAACAAGTTTCATACGTGTATTTATATACAAAGTAAGATAATTTAAACAATAGTATTATCACAACTCAACAATGCACAGTTGTTTTACACTTCCGTTTGTTTTGTACATCAACATATTATAACACAAATACACCAAGACGCCGATTTCACGGACCTCTCGATGGTTTCACAAATATAATGCACTTATAAATACCTACCTCTAAAATTGCAATACAAATTACAAATGAAATGACAAGACAGCTGTTACTGAATATGTGGTTATGTCAGCTGTCATCAGTGCTGTCAGTCATCTGTCATTTTATTGATATATCGATAATGTTAGATATCGAGTAATTTATACATGAATCTGTAACATTATCATTGAGAAAAGTCACAATGTATAAGGCGATAAAAAGGGAAAAGTGCCGATTTATTATTAAATTGGAGTTCAAAAAATCGGATTGTGTATTAATATTAAAAAAATTGTTACATTTTCTGAATGATAATTGTAAGAACGAGTAAACATGATATTTTATAAAAACATGCTATTAAAGTTTTTATGATTATAAAAAAATTGACACAACTTATAAAAAATATTAATTGTCAATATCAAAAAAGGAGTGTAGGTTGCCCCGCAACCAGATGGACTGACGACCTAAAGAAGACAACAAGAATTCGCTGAATTCAGAACGCTCAGGACTGTTCTGCTTGGAGCAAATTTGGCGTTTTTATTCGGGGCATTTCTTTCGTGTATTATTTAACTTGATAGCAAAGGTTTTTTGTAGTCTATCAATAATCACATGTAAATTTTATTTAGCAATAGATATAAATCGAATGAACTTCGATCATATAAATATAGTTATGTATCGATTTTAATTCTTAATCGATTTGACGAATTGACAACATGTCAGACTCTCAGTATTAGACTACAGATTATACAGACATTAAGATACACGTAAACAAAGAGTAAGTTTATTTATAAAAGTATTAAAATTGTTTTGCAGTTTCAATAATCACGCATAATTATGGAAGCCCTAAATTAAAAAAATATATAAATACATTTCTTGCTTGAAATTATTCCCACTGAGTTAATCTCAAATGTGTTAAACTAGTAACGAAAAATATTATTATCCTTTTTGAATGTGTAAGGCTTTTTAAACAAACATGTCCCAAAACTATTTATTAATTACCCTATGGCTCACAATGGGCAACTACTTAAAAAACGTTTTCACTAGTTATACAGTAACCTACGCGTTGTAATCAACCGAAAATAATGAAAGGCCCGCATTATTAGTGACTGATAAATATTTCACATGTGACAATCGAGCATCGTCTTCGTCGACAAAAGAACAGACGAGCCGCTTGCTGATAAGTGGTTACTCTCGCATATAAAGATGTGAAATATCATAAGCATCACCGATGCATTGATCAAAAAAGAAGAGACCAGAAGAAAGTCATTATAGAACAGAAAATCAGATCCTCTTTCAAAACACAACTCAAGTAAGAGAGTGACAGCTAGGCAGGGAGTTTTCACGGAAAGATAATATTGTAAAGAAATACTATTGATAATATTCAGTGCCCTTATGCGACATCCTACCATCAACCACTTTATAATACACTTTGGTCTTCCTAGACAAGAAGCTCCAATTTCAATTCACGAATACAGTATAGAAGACTGGTAGTTCTGAAGACCTCTCAGTAGGAGGCATACCCGGACTACCTGGATAGCAAAATCATCTAACACAGTGCAACGTCATCAAAGGAATGGACAAATATGTTTTATCGCCAAGCAGTTCAAAATGCTGGTTTGATATGCAAAACTCTAATGCCACAAGAAGCTATAGGGTAATCCAACCACCTAATCGGGACAATATTCCTTAAAAAGACCTAAAGGTTCTGAGCAGTCGATGAGTCTAGTTGTCATTAATAACTGGAAATGACGGTAGTCTGAGCTTCGAGGATATAGGAGTAAATAATTGGCAATATCTGGAGTCTCTCTAGAACAAATCCTCTGGGACATAGACTGGACCGAATTCCAGGTTGTTCATGCAAAATCCACTAAATCGAAGCTAAACACCTATATATAAATGTAGGTCATTTAAATTTCTCCTCCAAGGGATAAAAAAATAAAAAGTTAAAGGTTTTATCGTACCTGGTGGCTTCTATTTATGGTATGAGGGTGCTCCCAGAGATTGACATTTAACCACAAGTGTTACTGGTCTAATTTATAATTTGCATGTTTTGAACATATTTTAAAGTCACATAGTCAAATCAGAACCCTTTTAGTTTGAAGTCACACAATTAAAACAGGACCCCTATAGTATCCTTCTTTTTTCTTCTATCTTGGCGTTGCTGATGACCATGAGGGGCGGTAGCCACTTAGCATCAAATGGACTGTGACTTCGTTAGTCCGCATCATAGCTCATAAGAAAACTGTAGTTAAAATGTAATAGATCTTTAGTATTAAAATATTGTAATCATTATTATGCCGACAATGTTATAAAATATTATCCCATATTTTTTTAGAGTATCTACCTATTCTACAAATAAAGTATAAGTTAAATAACGCATGACCCGACACGCACTTACATAATTATATGCTATAAATGTGAATGTACAAAACAGATCAGTACTATTCATTATTTATGTATTAGGTATCTATTACTGATATTAAAACTGTAGGGTAGTCAATACCTGTACATTGCTCTATCTTGAATGTTATAATATTAAAATATACCTCTAATCTAAACTATTATGTGCTCAAAAATTAATTATAAACACCCGCTTCCTTAAAAGAAGACACCGCGAGGAAACCAAGCTACCTTGGAATCTCCCAGTTCTCCATTGTGCTGTCAAATATCCTAACCAAACCGCTTCTGGTCAGCGTCGCAGTGTATGATCTTAATCCCTCTTAATATGAGAAGAAATTTAACCACAGATGTGGGTACTTTACTTTATACGAACGTAATATATGTAATTTTCGGAATTAATATCGTTGAAAATCAGTCTCGAATCGACACTTCAAAGTTGCTCCAAGCATAAATCTTAGATCCTGCATTGTACAAACTTTACAACAACATTAAAATAAATTTCCCGCTACGTACTGACATTTAAATTTAATTTGGCAAGAAGCGATTACTTAGACGAACAGCGCCATCTGCGCTCTCGGCCGAGAACTAATTCTCTTCGATAAGAACCACCCGTAATGTTGCAAAGCGCGCGCCTGACCTAATTCCCTCGCTCAGTAAAAATAGCGAGTGACAATAGCTCGACCACTATTTTTAGTGCGTATCGCTAAAATCTTAAAGCATACAAGCTTATCTCTGTTATTTTCTTACCACCAAGTGAGATATTACCCAGTACGTACCCATGTAGCGTAGCGCGCAACGCACGGAACGGACATACGTATAACATATAGTTACCAGCCGTCAGAATCGATTTTACTCCGCTCAAGCCAGTGCTACTTGTTTTTCGTCGGAACATAGTCCGCGTATACCACAATCGTTCGAGTAAACAGTCATTAAATATGTTTTAATAAAATAAAACGCGCGTAAGTTATGGATGTAAACGCGAAGCGGTTTGTCAGAGGCGAAACTGCGAGCTGTGGTCATATGATGGAGGATAGTTCACACAATAGAAAGAATGCGGACCCACACGAGAAGTTAAAGGCATTGTTGAACTCGCCCGAAGAAGACACAGACGATACCCTGCCTCCATCCGACGCTCCGAAATTCGGCACGGTTATACACAACAGGATCTTCGTGGGAGGCTTCTCCCTGACGACGACTGATGAGGATTTATGGAAGTTCTTCTCAGGGTTCGCCACGGTCACGGCAGCCAGGGTCATATACGACAGGGCCGGCGTCTCCAAATGCTACGGGTTCGTCACGTTCGCCAGCCCGAGAGTCGCGAGATTGATCGTGAAGCAGGTGAGTTACCATCTTTGTACAAAATCTTTTGTCTTCAAAGATGCCCAATTTACGCGGCATTGAACTTGTCAGTCCATTAACTGATGTAGATTTTCAGAGGCGTATCTAATCTGGACAAGTACGTTATCTGTGATAAGTTTGTAGAGGCGTATTTCAAGGTGTGTTCAATGTGTGCTCACGCATGGAGTCTGATTTTTCCGTTTATTCGTGCACAAGCGATTTATATTGTTTTCAGGTTTCGAAAATGAGTTCTATTGTTTAGCTTTATATTATCGAAATATACTACATAGATTCTTTTATATCGGTTGCAATCCACAAGCAACAAGCCTAGAGTTTCTTGATACATATGAATATTATAACTCATTATATGTAGGTATATTCTCCACGAGTCAGTTTCAGCTGAAATAATCTGTATAACGAGTATTAGAAATTCTTTCCGATTCCATAACATTTATGATTTGTTTTAATTGAATATTTAAATGCTAAATTAAGGTACATAAAGACATCAATACACGCCTTTGTGCTTTCAAACGCGTACTTTTCCAACATGTATTCTATAGGTATGTCCTGAAAAAATCGATCTTTAATGATCACGCGTCTCGTCGCTTGTTCTCCATTAATCAGACGAGATTTTATCCTGAATGTCTTTACAACTAAAGTTCTCCTGCTTCTGGGCTCGAGTCATCTCTTGATTGTGAAAGGTTAAGCCCTTAATCCGGATCGCTTGGCTCTTCGGAACTGCGAACAAAACACGGCAAACATTTCACGGGCGATTTTAGAAGGGTCGCTGGATATACCACACTTTATGAGTACCGACGGAAACTTCCTCCAACAGGAAAGACCTGGCACCATAGCCTCGTCCACAGCTCAGCGGCACCAAAAACATGGGAAATTATCTTGGATTCAAAAATGAAGGGAATTCCTTGGAACAGAGTAATTTTGTTCTGTAGGATATTGTTAATTTTCTGGAGTAATTTGATATAAATTAGCCAGCTCACGAACGCAGCCTATTGTTAAAACCAACCACAAATATAAGCAATATCTTATTAGATCTCATATTGACGAATAGCTATCACTGATATTGCCAATTTATTTCCATACGAATGAGGTGGAACTGCCCAGGATTTTACATACTTCGCAAAAGACATTATATGTGACTTTCAGCCATTTTTTCCGGTTTAAATAAAAGAGCTACCTACGGAACAATAGGTGAAGTACAACATGGCTACCTCTATCGGTACGTGTTCGAGGGCCTCTCGAAAGCCTCGGCCTTCGGTTTCCCTCCTTGACACATTTAAAAGAATGGGGATTAGTGCTCGCATTTATAGGTCACAGGTTCGAATTCAGATTGAATTTTTTTACTTTCCGCAATCTTTAACTTTAATTTTATTTTGGAAGTTTAAGTCTTAAAGATTAAAGATAGAAAAATAAGTATTCAGCGATCCGAATATATATAATTTGAAGTAGTTTGTTATACATGAATAGTTTAAGATATTTATAAACGTAATCAAATGGTACGTACAGAATCCATAAGTAAAACATTTCTGGTGCTAGGAGTTGATTAAAAAAACATTAAGAATAAAAAACATACTTTTGCAGACAAAATAAAAACAAAAATTGACCATGCTGTAAAGGAAGACCTTTCTCTCGTCTTAAGTCGACCCTGATTATAGCATCAGCTCTTGCTTATCTTAAAACGTATTGTCATTACTGAAGCAACATGCAAATTGCAACTCCTTCGAACAAAAGGAAACCGTTCTCTATCAGCTTTTAAGATTGAACCCGTACAAACCAAGCAAGTTAGATACAAGCTTTCGTGCTAAGACCGTAATTATTACGTATCAAATGGATGCTTTTTAGCGAGAGCTTTTACAATTTTTAAATGAAGAGTTCATAGTTTATAAGGGAAAGTACAGAAGTAATGTTCGGAAATGTACTCTATGTTAATTAGGTATAATCATACATAGACATAATTAGGGAATGCAGCTCATCGTCTCTTTAACAAGAAATCTTATCTGCAAAACTTCGTCATTATATTTTCACACGATATTTACACCCAATCTCATGATTTACGTGCATGATTGCACTTAGTCAGTATTTTAATCGCATTCACTCATATAGTAACGTTGTTTAACAAAGGTACCTTAATTGTACGATTTGTATTTAACTTTACACGTCCTCTACCCTAAGGTTGTCTGATAGGTTAAAACTATAACCATAGATCTGCTTAGCAACAATGTTTTATATAAAGATTACATTATCAATACTATCATTTATTTATAAATATTATTATTAATATCATTATATTTATGTGAAACCTACCTGGCTAGCAACCACTCTCTTGAGTTCACCTTCAAGCGAATCATCGTGTTTCAGCTGGGTTCTTTTTTCTTCTCTCTTTTTACTTAGCAGACAAAGCTTCGGTGATGCATTTAATGGTGCTGCAGTCTATGGACAGAAGAAGTCACTTATCATCAGGTGAAACATCAGCTCTATCTATGTATCTATCCATCTATCTATCTATATATCCATCTATCTATCCATCTATCTATCTATATATCCATCTATCTATCCATCTATCTATCCATCTCTCTATCCATCTATCTATCCATTTATCTATCCGAATATTTATCTATCAGCTTTTGAAGAACCACTGCGGAACCAATGTTCAGCAGTGGGCCTATGCCTTCCCTAATTTGCGCAACTCAGACCAGATCGTCAGCTGTTTTGTTGGTTATTTATAGAAATAACTGTATATTATATTCGTTATGAATTGGACTGCTCTATATATACACATTTATATTGTGCACAATAAAATGAATTACATTGTATTGAATTGTATCTGGAACGAATATCAAGTTCAATGGTTCTTAAAGCGATACAAATTTTGAAATCAATTAGTGAAATAGGTTTAATGTTACATTTTTTAAAGTCTTTATTTAACTTAACTGCAATGTTTGATAGTTTGCTTAATTAATAGGTTGTTTTTATCAAATACTAGCTGTACCGTGCGCGTTGCTACGCCAACACGACCTGCCATGGCAATATGTGTAATTCATTGAAATGACAGTGGCGCCGCCTGTCTAAAATTGGTCGTACCAACTCAGAAACCTCCCCAGGCTCAAGCACAACTTTGCTAAAGATCATATCATAATCAAAATAGTTTACGATTCTATAAAGTAAATACAGAGAAACATTCATTTTTATATATATAGAATATTGCAAGCTGAATAAAAAATCTTATTATCTTACGAAGTTGAAATTTTATACGGTACTTTATGTCTATAATATAATAACATTGTTTTATGATAAATTTAGTTTGCTACTGTAGTCAGGGTTAGCTTCAAGATCCAAAGAACTTCTCAACGATGAACAGCAGAGTTACTTACTCATATTATTGCACCATAAAAGCGTGGTTTAAGATTTTTAAATTACATTAATTATTTTCGTATCTGTTGTACGAATAAATACCCGAATTGTGGGGCAGTACTAAATATTCCTATGTTAATTAGTAAAGAGCAATTCTATCAGCATGGTTAGTTGGTACCGATCTTTCAATGGAATTCTGCAACGCTAAAGACCAGTGTAAGCAAATCCATCCATACTTGTCTAATCCAACCTCTGCTTATGGTATATACTGTTGAAAGAGGGATGAGGATATAAAACGTCTATTTGCATACAAGTTATATTATCAAACTAATTATGTTGTCATATCTACGTTAAACTTAGCGGTAACGGCTACGCCTCATGGGCCTTAATTAACACGTTTTTTCGCTTGGTTATATTAATGAAATTCCATACAAAATTTTATTTTCAGTTAGTTTTTAGGTCAGTTATCGCGTTAATTAATACACTACGTGGTCCATATCTTCAAAATATCATTGTTATTTAGTATATATGTCAATTATCGCGTTAATTAACGCACTAAACTGTTGGCCATATCTCTATATGTCATTGTTATGTCCCTAACTCACATATTAATATTAATGTTAACGGTTAACGTTAAGTGCTTAAATGTGCCTTAATAAATGCGTTAAATATGCTTGGTCACATTAATGATGTTACAAACAAGTTATAAAGTTATAAAATAAGCCGTTTTTAGTGTGTCAATTAAAACGTTATTTCGCGCGCTAAACTATTGACCATAACTGCGTAATGTCATTAACGTGTTAATAAACGCGTTTGCAGATGTGACAGAGGCGTATATAAATTATTAGCTCTTCAGTTATGCGACACGGATTTAATTACGCTAGTATTAATTATAGTATTATACGTATATATGTGAATTGTGACATATTAATGATAGATATGGCGCTGTCATCACGAGAGAAATTCTAATTTATATCGGCTAGTGGAGCGACTGAGTTACAGGCTACTTCATTTAGTAACAACGTTGCTTTAATGTCTTGTATTATTGCCACCAATACTAAGCTATCATCAGGTATGATTTAAATGTTTGTAAATGAATACGAAAGTAAATTACTAAGAAATGCAAACGATATTAACTTACCTGTACCCAGAACTAACTATGGATTAAAAAATATAATGTATGAAGGTGCCAAGATATATAACAGATTACCAAAACCAATTAAATGTCAAAAAAATATAAACAAATTTAAAAAGGAAGCCTTAAAATATGTAATCGAAAATATTTATGTGTAATTGAGTTTTGTAATATGAACTATGTCTAGATTGCTTGCATGCTCACTGTTACTTAAGTTAATATGTTTTAAGTTGTCTTATAAGTGAAATTTTGTAATTTCTTAAGACAATAAAGTTCTTTAAACCGAAAGTTAGTAAATTATCACCATAATATCGTAACTTATCTAACGGTTTTGGGAGTTATTTACAGATATAGTAAAGAGTAAAGGTAGTAATATAAAATTTAGTAAATAATTATAATAGTTAGTAAATGATCACTATATACCATAATAATTATGACAATATATTATTAATATTAGTAGGTATATGACGAATTTGTACTATGCCAAGTTGAAGAGCACATAATTTTTGTAAATAGATCTGTAGTTACCTTATTCGTGTAAATAAAAAGTTTTTAATTGGTGTAATTCTAATTTCACCTGATTAAGGTAGCCCAAACAAACATACTAACTATTTATTCATTTATTTATTATAATTCATACTTAATCTAACATTACAATAAAACCAATTCGTAAGAGTAGTTAAAATCAAATTCATCTTACACTAGCATATATAAATAACTAGCTGACCCGGCACGCGTTTTTTGCCATATAAATTATTTTTAATAATAATTAACTTTAATAAAATAATTGCAGGGAAATTTTAATCAAAATAGAGTGAAAAACATTCAGATAAAAGACGATAATTAATAAAGTATCGAGCGGGATGAAAAATGATTGAATTACTAAAATGCCCATAAAAAGGGGTAAAAAAGTAAATATTTAGGGTCGTATGTATTTTTTAATTCCACATTATAAAAAAATAAAAACAAAAAAATCTCCAAAAAAAATTAAAAAAAAAATTTTAAAGGTGAACAATCCTTATCATTTAGAGGTATAGAAAATAAATAGTAGCCGATTTTCAGACCTACTAAATACGCATAAAATTTGAT
>DWPA01007482.1:0-10309 GCA_018251375.1 Calpodes ethlius | reverse complement strand
TAACCTTTTCTCAACTCGACTTTTTCATCACTAAGCAACATTATTTTTTTGTAATCGTGTGAGGAAGTCTGTGATATTTTTTGCTATAAATTTATATATATGCAAAACACGCCATTGTATATCAAAATCATACCAAACAACAAATACATTTCCTGTAATCCCTTCGCAATTATCTTTAAATGTATTTCATATAACATTATCTAAAAATAAATATACTCTGTACTAATATTTCGTATCTATGGAAGTATAGACTATGTAACATGTTCAACTATTTGCTCTGTGAATATTCATAGCGCATTCACTGTGACTTTGTTTATACTTTCTGAATTGTTTTGTCTTGTCTGTAATCGGTCTGTTGTGTGTTGTGAATGTGATTTTATAAAATTTGCAATAAGAACTTTTAATTCTTGATCTTTTAAGTTGCACACTGCTTTTCAGAACTCAAAGTTAATTAGTAATAAAAACGAATAGTAAAGGTTCCTCATTTAAGACTTGTTGCAATTCGACGAGTGACTTCACATAAAACTTAAGTTACATGCAATATATTTTTTTCTGTTAGCTCAAAGGCTCAGTTCAGCGATGCCTAAAGTTCGTCGGAGTCGTAAGTCACCTCCAGAAGGATGGGAGCTAATTGAGCCAACCTTAGAAGAATTAGAGCAGAAAATGAGAGAAGGTAAGACATGAAATTTGATATATGTAGTTTTTAACCTATATAACTCATTTTTATTTTTTTTTATTATTATTCTACATATACTCGTACCCTGTGATGTAAAACTATTAAAGTATTGACTAACATTTGCTTCTCAAAACATTCCAGCCGAAACCGAACCACATGAGGGCAAGCGCAAGCAAGAATCTCTTTGGCCGATATTCAAAATCCATCACCAAAAGTCCCGCTACATATACGATCTGTTCTACAGAAGAAAAGCAATTAGCAGAGAGCTTTACCAGTATTGCTTGGATGAGAAGATCGCTGACGCAAACCTCATAGCTAAATGGAAAAAGACGGGATATGAAAATCTTTGCTGTTTAAGGTGTATTCAAACGAGAGACACAAACTTTGCCACAAATTGTATCTGTAGGGTGCCCAAGAGTAAACTAGAAGAGGGTCGGATTGTCGAGTGTGTGCATTGTGGGTGTAGAGGGTGCTCCGGTTAACTTGTATTAGTTAAATAAGATCTAGTTAAATAAATTTACTATTACATTGTGTCTTACAATATTGGCAATAAAGTTTTGTGAACTTCAAATCTGCAATCATTTAAAGAACAATAGAAAAAAAATTTCATTTTTGCGACTACTTTATAAGAAATTGCGATTGGTCAACAATATAAAACAACATTCTACATATAACTTCACTTTATTGAGATCACTTGGCACAGCTTACAAATTAATGTAACAATTACAAAGTTAACAAGTGACAATAAAGATATTTATTTTATTAAAAGAGTAAAAATCAAAACATATGCCTTTGCATAGGATGTTTTTAATATATGAAACTTAACGAAGTATAAACTATGCAGGCACAGAACTCAGTTGATACTATGACTGTAATCATTAAATTAACCACGTTTGTAACACTCATACACTTTGTGCATAGTCTAAACAATTGTTCAGCTTATAGTTAATTAATATCTTTAATATTTAATCAGTCTTGCTAAAGAATCAGTCTTAATGAGTACCTGCCATTGCAATTTTAGTGACCATTTATTATTGCACAAAGCATTTTTATGTAAATAATAATGACAAATACTTCTCACATTCAAATTAATTATGAATCCAAAATAATCAATCAGATAATAGCTGAAACACTGTTGATCATTATTTAATAACGAAACCAAGTAAATGAAAGAAAAAATATTCTGATTAAATCATAGCAGGTTGAGGATCCACCTCTTTAGACAACTCTATAATCAAATCTTTATATATCAGAGGATTCATATTTTTGCCCAGCAAATAAAGGATGAACCAATCACCGAATCCAAAGCGTTTAACAATTTTTGACACTACTCGCCTTTTGACATATCGCAGCTGTCCCATTAACATAAGGGTGCGTACTGGCGGCAAAGCAAAAACCACCATTCGGAAGAGAACTGCCAATGTAGAAAGAAAACCTAAGAATATCAACCAAAACCAAATAATAACAAAGATCTTCTCATGTACTATGTTTAAAGGCAATACACAGAGACGGTCCTTGACTTGTATCGAGCCTGATGGTCCATAAGTTCTCAACCAACATTTGGTTAGTTTAGGGAAATACTGATCCATAGGATTTACAGACTCAAAATCTATGAAGTTAGATGGTACTTTGGAAGTATGAGTGAATACTGCGACTGCAGCCCCATAGTTTCGAAATGCACCACCAAGGAATAAATCCAGTAGATACATTTGTCCGATCTGAAATATAATTTTTTCAATTGTAAATATCATTTCATATATAAAAATAATTTTGCATCATGAATATATTTTGTTTTAACTAATCTGTCAGGTTGTGTATGATCATTATATACCATCTAATACTATAAGAGAAAATACCTTGAAAATTTGATCAATTATATCTATATTTGCAATGCGTGTGTTTTGTTGGACGATAGCTATGATACAATAGAATAAAGTAGGTAGCACTGCTGATATTAAATTCAAAATGTATATTCACATTACAATATTATATAATAAAAGTTCCATACGCTACAATAGGGATACCTCTACAAAATCAACATTTCTTTTTTGATTAAGAAACAGTATTAGTTGTGTTATGTGTCACAACTAGTTATAAAAATGCCCAATATTTTAGAAGGAAGTATCATTGTAATACTTTGAAAAGGCAACAAGTTGATAAACATGCACAAGTTCTTACGAAAAAGAAGTGTAAGAGAAAAAATTGGATTTTAGTACTCTCAATCAAAATAGTTAAGAGAATCTTCACCTTAGAATATATACTGGGAGAACTAATAAACAAAATCTTACCACATTTACAAGGTTCAGTACTTCACAGAAGGCATATCTCACAGCATACATATTGTGAGTGTTTATGTTGCTATAGCTCAAGTAGGAAACCAGCTCCCCACGCCTAAACTCTGACCAATCCTTAGTGACCAATGGACTAACTATAAAACAAACAATTCAATATTTATTTCTCACTAATGACCAGTTACGTTACGGTTAAAATGCCAATGAAAAACAAGGTCATACCTAAATCAGATGCAAGTGCTTTCAGGCGGCCACCTTCCCAGATCTTCCAGAGGTAGCGAGGTGTGTAAAACATAACAGACTGGCCTAGAAACACAAAACACACCCACTGGTAGTAGGTATGCTTCACGGGCTCATCTTCAATTGCTTCTGGGCCCACTCCTAAGTATGCCATGTGTTTGCCTTCTATACCTGAGACCAAATTAACATTTTCTTTTACAATATCCAGTTTGTGAAAGAATGGGATAAATTTCTTACAACGGTATTATTCAACACGTTATTACAGTTCATTAGCTAAGTTATTTTATCTATTTAAGTGGGAAAAAGATACGAACCTACATATTTGCTTTTCAAAGTGTAAGTGCCGTAAATCCAGCAATAGCTGTTAATGGCTTCTTTGTCGTTGCCCTTGTCGCTCTCGCTCATGCAGTGGATGGGTTCGCCGAAGAACTGCTTCGAAGTCACCAGCAGTGTGAACACAAGTAACATTATCACAGTCACTTTATAATGCATTCGGAACACATTGTTGTCCGTACAGATGTTTTCGAATTTAAGAAACGATCGAAAGGGCATAAACAAATCAATCATCTTGCTATGTTAATGTTGGTCTAAAGGAAGCCAAAAAAGTAGTAACTTGCAATGATATTATCAACTAATGTTTTCTTTCTACCTACAACATACACTTTTCATGGACGCAGAAACCTCGCGTTATATATGTTTATTCTTTCAATGGTGTATAATTTGATTGTTGGTGTCTATTCTTATTTCAAATATCGCAGAAACACTACGAAATGCTAACATATTATCCTGATGTCTTACAAAGAAAATAAACCTCAATACGTCTAACCAACTCAAACAAATGAAACGGAAAGAAAAAAAATAGGAAAATGACCAAAACTGAAAGGTGTCATTGATATTTAATGTCTGTCAATTCAAATTTAAATAATTATAGTCAAATCAATGCTAATTACATTTTTTTTATAGCTACGTTTCCATAGAATGGAAAAAAATTAAATAGAAAAATAATTATATTATAAATACATAATTAACATAGTAACCCAAAATTTAGATAAAATGTTTTGTCGCAAGATAATAAAAAAGATATTTCAGCAAGTTTTTTCTAATAGAACAAACGGAAACGTAAAATAAATTGGAACCAATCTTAAGTTTTTTCTGCCTTTTTATATAATTTACCATTATTTTTAACTTTAAAGATATAATTACGAAAATTTTAAATTCAAACTATCGCAGAGTTGAACGAGAAACGAGGAACTGATCGGTGAACAACATCTATACATTACATTTTATGTACAAAAATTGTCATACCTCGTTTTCAAACTCATGCATAACCAGAACCAGGCTGATGCTTCTTCAAGTAGAAGAACCCTCAACAATGGCTGTAACTGCTTTTTATTAATTTGTTAAAATCACATATTATTTTATTAATATTAATATAGTAATGCGTAATGTATCTACTTGACAGAAAGTTATATATAATTAGTAACTTAAATATTTGTAATTGAATATTGCCAACTGTTTTATGTACCAAATTGCTATTTCTCATAGAGTTCACCGATAGCATTTGATAAATTTTACTCTACGCACTAAATTTTACTGATGCAAATTAGAAGGTACTCCAGGTTAATACTTTTTACATAGTTCAATTTTAAAATATTTATTAAGATGGCGACAATAATCTTTTCTATTTCTTCAAGTTGCCTGAAGACGCCACACACAATTTTTCGAATTGTGTAAAATACTAAATCAATTTGAATTAGGAACATAAATAAGCAAGCCAATTAAAACACTCATAATAATTTATTAACGTGTCATTTGTTACATCGTCAAAGTACATAATATTATTTTGCTGTTCACTTAATTTAAGTAAAAAACTTAGGAATGTTTGGTGCATATTGCGTAATTCGCGTCGTTGTATCAAAATTACTTACCTACACCGATTGATGTTACGCACTTTGCCGATTTCTAAAGAAAACAACTTATATTTGGTTTTGCAATCTTATTAATCTGTGGTATGCTAATTATCGTATGATTTTTAAACTGAACAATAAGTTTTTTTTTTTAATGGACACTTGTTTTTAGTGTTAGCATAAACAACTTCCCGCGAACAGAAATAAGCTACATAATTAAAACATTGCATTGATACAAAAAACTGTATAAAAATCCTATTTTTTTTTTCATCCATATTGAACGGCAAAGTGTGTAAGTTCACATTCAGTATAATATTCACCTTATCACTATAAAGTACACCTGTTGAGCAATCCACACGCACTTAGATATAATTATCGTCCCACACATTACTACAAATAACAAATTAACAATTATTCACCACCGAAGCAATACATGAAATCACAAAACTTCAAGTCACTGGTATCATTTTAAATTATTCTAATAAAAAAAAAAATGTTGACACTTCGAGCACGTCCGTTTAGTGCATTTACAGAGATGACCTTACAAATATTTACAGCTAGGAAACAATAAAAGGTAATATTTACCACGTAATCGACAAATACAAGGATAAGTAAACTGACTGGAACGTGTATATTATACTCGTGGACGCCACACTATGAACAGTTTATTACACATAATATATAAAACATATCGATGCCCCCGACAAAAAAAGCAATAATGTGCTATTGCTGACTTTTCATGTTATGTATGAATGTTGGAATCTACAACTTGTAATACATCTATGCAATTTGTCCTAATGTATTTAGTATTATTTTCAAGTGGATGTTTTTGGAAACGTTTTTTTTCTAAACAATTATTCACAAAAAATGTTTTTTCTTTTTTCTTGAAAAGTTTTAATATTACAGTTACCGCTTTATTACAATTAGCCAATGTACACGCTACTGACTTGGGGAGTCCGTAGAAATTATATGTAACCAATTAGGATAACTTTGGTAACCAATAACTTTTGTAACACTTTATCTTTTGTATGTGGATGTATAGCCAGTAAAAAAAGAAAGGAGTAAAGAAAGAATATAAGAAAGAAAGATAAATGAAATGTAGTAATTTTAGAGTAGCCATGAAGTTTGGTGCGAGTTAGTTTGGAAGGTTTCGAAGTGAGATCAAAGCTTGCTGACAGGGCGCTCCGGCACGTGGAACGCGAGGTTAGAGAGCGCGAATATGTCTTGCGGGTCGAGCGCCTGCTTGGCGGCGTACAGCAGCGCCCGCGCGGGCTCGCTCACCGTGCGCGTGTACCAGCGGCTGCGGAGCTTGCCCACGCCGTGGTGGTGGGATATCGAACCTGGAACCACATACGATTAAAAATTAACTTCTTTATTGTTATGAAAATGCAAATTATTTAGTAATTACCAATATATGTTTAAAATTTAATATTAAAATATGTTTTTTTTTATTAACCATGCAAGCAATTCATTTAAGCCCTACTTTTTGTCGCCGAATTTACTAATGTAATTTTTTGACATGTGTTATCTCCTATTTCCGTTTGTCGTACAACTTATACAGCACCCTTTATATATATAGAAAAAAAATAGATATAACCGACCTCCACTAGCCAGTATCTCCTCGCGAGCAGCCTCCTCTATCTCCTCGTACACGGTGACGGCGTCCGCGCACTGCGCGCTGTTGAATCCGAAGTAGAAGTATATGCAGCACCCCGCGTCGTACCTGCCGGCGGCACGTACAAAATGTTAATGTGTTTGTTTGTTTGTCGTTCTTTTACGGCGCAACGGAGTGTCGCTATGGTACGGGATAGTTCCGAGGACGACGGACACTATAGGCTACTTTTTACCGCAAAAGAACATCTGATTTATGCGGAAAGATCCATTACGATGTATAATTTAGCGGATTATTAAATTAAAGGAAATGTTCAACAACAAAGCGTTGCCTGGCAACCATTGATAGAAAGAATTAACAACATTTTTATTGCTGTTCTTTTCACACACGCGGGCCGATCCGCGTATAAATAAAAAAAATATATAATATAAGTGAATAATCCGTAAAAATTTCATAGTAAAATTAATTAAAGGCCAAATATCTGGAGAACTGTTGCTAAGCACCATTGCTAGTCCACACAAGTAAGACTCACGTCTGCGTCAGCCGGCACGAGATGATGTAGTAGCGGATGCCGCGCGCGTCGCACTCGCTGCGCACGCGCGCCTTCGTGTTGCGGCACAGCGCCAGCGTGCGGTCCCACGGCACCGACGTCTCGAACGACTCTGCCACTATGTCGTACTCGAAAGCCAGGTCCTGCAAGTTATCATAATTACAACCCACTGCTGGATTCGATTCAGCTCAGTGTTATGGACTATAAGGACAATTATTGTCAAGTCTGTCAAGACTTTAGAGCTGGTGGACATTGGTTCTTTGTAAAAAACTGTTATTAGGTCTTACAGAAAAGTATAAAAAAATAAATCCCTGAGATATATTATAGAAGGTATTGTAGACGACTTCTATCACTTACTATGTAATGCGTTTATTCATTCATTAAAACTACTTACCCTGAGATAAGCTATAACAAACGTCAGGGTATACCCGACCCTGCCGTTGTTCTCCCCCCCGGGCACCCCCCCGAACTGCGCGGCGATGCTGTACAGCTTCTTCTCCCTGTCCGAGACCTCCTCGGCCGAGCCCTCCATCAGCAGCGTGACCACGCACAGCCTCTCGGGGTCGAAGCCCTTGATCTTTGTAATGTACAATCGCTTGAGACCATCGAGGAGCAGCCCGCCCCACGAGGACTTGGTCTTTAACACGTGACCCAGACGGAACTGGAAATAAAAATAGTGTGGAGATAAAACACGAAAATTTATTTAATCCCTATTAATATTATAAATGCGAATGTAAGCTTGTTTGTTCCACTTTCAAGTGAAAACTACTTAACCAATCATCATGAAACTTTGTACACATATTCTAAGATGTATTAAAAGTAACGTAGGATACTTTTATTAAAAGAAAAAAAAAATACCAATGAAGCCGCGGGTAAAAGCTAGTTGTCGTATAATTTTAGGTTTAATAACAAATTAATAATTAAGTTGACGAATTCACTCCCGAATTCAAGAACAATACTTGCCTATGTAATGCAACAACGCAATGCGAATAAAGTTATTTCTCTGTGCGCTCGTAATGTCAAGGCATTTATTTCTTACAGAATCCTCAGGTATACCTTTGCCATAAGTAGGCGTGCCTTTTACGTGAATTAACTAATTCAATCTGATTTGTTGACAATGCTTCCCTACCCTCGCCATACTTCCGAAAGGCTGGACATGTCTATGGCTAATAAACAACTAATTTTAGTGTCCTCTTCTGCTCGAAAAATATCAATTAAATAAACATTAATCGTTTACGGTACATATGTCATTAAAACCTCTTGTGAATCATACGAAAACTTTATTTATGTAAAGCAAATGTTTAAATAGATGTCCACCATCACTAATACACAGTGTAAATGTCATAAACTTTATTTGTTGACATTGTTGTGTTTAATGTTATTATTGGTGTTATATTTCCTTGAAGCCCACTCAGATGGCTATTCCCTTCTTGCCAGACTCACCTCCATATTTTCAAATATTATTAGGTCTCAGAATAAAATGAAAAGAAATGTTCGATTGTTCGTATTGTCACCTTTATCTTTGGCATTGAGCGGCAGAAAAATCCATTGAAAACTTTTTAATGTCTTTAAGGCTGCTATAATTTCTATCATACCAGCATTTTTCTGCTAAAGCGCTAAAACGATTCACACCTAGAACTATAGTCTATGAAGGTGATGAGTGCGTGGGTTTGCGTCAGAGTTGCAAATGTGTGTCTGTGTCTCTCTCTCTCTCTCTTTCTGTTTGTGTGTGTGTGTGTGTCTCTCTCACCTGCTCATTGTCCATGAGCCGTATACTGGAGGGCTGCAGCCGGTGTCGCGCCACCTCCCGCTCGTACTGCACGCCCGCCTCCCAGTCCGGGAACACCAGCGACCCGTAGCGGACTATCGGCGGCAGCGGACGGATTTTCAACGTCACCTGATTTTGTGCAACGTATTGATAAATTGACCACGTGTAGTTGACGACCACTGTGTTTCACAGTAATATGATGTGTGTGAAGGCGAATTTTTATCATGTATGTACCTCAGTGACAACACCCAGACACCCTTCGGATCCCATGACCACGTGCTCCCACTCGGGGCCGCACGAGATGCGCGGCACGCGACAGCTCTTCTCTATAACGCCGATAGGTGTCACTACCTGCAACCAGAAAAACTTGCCCCTGTATCTCTCTCCTATTTAAGCTGTCTGGAAGACATTACTACTAAGCAAGGACCGTCAATTGTTTCCATAAATTATTATAGGAAAGAAGATTTTTAATTCGTCTCACAGTAAGAGTGAAATGAAAGAAAATTGTCTATTGTTTATGGTGGAAATGTGACGTCAATATGATAGACTAGTCTTTGGAATTTCTTATATTATTTAATATGCCAGTTGTAGTATGCTACATTACGTAATGTTTTAAACGTTACGTGACTAAAATATACTAATATAAATAATATTTAACTTTAGAAACTTCGTTCTAATCAAACACACTTTTCTTTATTGATTGCACAATATTTGAATTATAGCTCATACTTATTTACTAATAAGAAAACGTGATATAAGAACAAAAAAAAAAAATTACGTAATTAACAGCTAAACACAAGTAATATTTAAAACGTGCTGACATCTCATCTAGTACCC
Source organism: Calpodes ethlius (assembly GCA_018251375.1). Taxonomy (NCBI): domain Eukaryota; kingdom Metazoa; phylum Arthropoda; class Insecta; order Lepidoptera; family Hesperiidae; genus Calpodes; species Calpodes ethlius. The sequence continues at coordinate 428 of DWPA01007482.1, read as the reverse complement.
ATTTAAATAAACATCCATTCAGCTCCATAGAAACCTCTATTGCCACTGCAATTTCATTCATCCGATTATATGTAATGTAAATAATTTTAATGGTGTCATGAAAACCTGCACAGAGATGAGATAAACCATTGAATAAGACGGATCGGACATAAATTGCATAAGTGTTATCATGTGAATAAAATATTAATCTATATGTAAACGTGGTAATTTATATACATACATAAAAGAAAGTCGTGTTAGTTACACTATTTATAACTCACGATCGACTGAATCGATTTGGCTGAAAATTGGTGAGGAGGTAGCTTAGAACTAGGTGACGGACGTCAGGTACGCTTTGTTGTAAAAATAAAAATTTTAAATGTGCAATAATGGATGAACGTTTGTATGGAGAATGCATTTTTTTCAGTAATTTGTATTTGAACTTTTTG
>DWPA01007481.1:0-10309 GCA_018251375.1 Calpodes ethlius | reverse complement strand
TTTACTGATTATATTACAGTAAATAATCAACCAAGTTGGTTAAGCCGTTTCTGAGGTCAACAGGAACAAATGAACGACCAAAAATTTTAAAAATAATTGAAGGTATAATAAATTTACGATAATAAATAAAAAATTTAAAACAAAATGGAAGTCGCAAAAAACTGAATGAACATGAAAAATAAAATAAGTATAGCTATGCATATATAGATAAGAAAACGTGCACCAATAAAATTTATCTTATTTAGATTCCATCCAAACAAAGAAAATAAAATCTTCTTTATAATCACAAAATTTCTACCAACATACAAGACTTTCCAGAACATTAAAAATAAGTTAAATTTGAACATGTGTCTGTTATGTAAAAATAAATAAATTCTTCAGTTCATACTATTAATAAGAAAAATCTTCAATAAAATGATATAATTTTTAAAATGTTCTTATACAATAACGAATAAACTAATGTTATATCCATCCGATTAGAGAAAAAGTAAATCCAAATAATATATCATTAGATATTTGAAGGGCTTGTAACAGCACGCATAGAGATTTTATTTCCCAAGTGGATTTGCAGAGTCACTTTCGGCTCTGATTAACGGGCGTGAGTGCTGCGACTTTTAATTGGCTGTTAACGAGCTGAAAGTTTTTCTTAATTAATGAATGGGAATGGCCCGAAAGTCTCCGCTTCTCTTCTCCATTATTCTTCGGATGTGACTTAGAAAGTGAATCAGGTGGATTATAAATGACTTGGAGTCATATTCATTTCTAAACGATCCATATTCACCACTGATTAAGAGCGCTCGTAATTAAATAACTCTAATAAAGATTTCTCTAAAAACGTACTCGGATCTTTAAAGCAAAAAGGAAAATAATTGAGCTCAATTGAAGCGTTTCGAAGAACAATATAATCTAATAACGTGCGTCGCTGGCAGTCGAGGAGAATTGAATTAATAAATGGATGAGACAACACATCACGAGCCATTGTGTTAGCCGGCTTTCTTTCTTTGTAAAAAAGTCAATGTTCACTTTTATTACCATTATTCTTGTTACTTAATTGTTGAAATTCCATTTTCACTTTTGTGGGCCAATAGTCGAGAGAGAAAAACACTTGTACCCAATGTAGATGCCATTAATAACTTCGCTAGAGACCATTACTGATTGCTGACTTCAGACGTTAACTTTTGTTACCGGGTGTGTTTATAGTAAATAATATTACTCAACAAGGAACTTGGTACGTTCGATGATTGTTTTAATTACGTGTATTTGATTGTTATAGATTAAATACAAAGCTGTGTTGGGAATTACGTGTATTGTCAATTGCAAGAGTGTTTATTGAAACTATTTAACATGATTAAAATTTACCAATCAGAAACCAATTTATTATATTCAAACCATTTTAATTTTCTGTCACGTTGGTGCCTAATAGTTAAAACGATGACAAATAGTATTTCATAATAAACTATTTAGATACGCGAAACTTTATAATAATACTAATCATATTAAATGAAAATTGTGCATGTTATAGGAGGTATCAAATAATTATATTAATAATTTCCCACCAATAGACTGCGCATACGAGAAGCAATCCTCGTTGCATTTCTATCCCCTTTATAGTATTTTTTTACAACTGTATCGAACTTTACAGGGTCTTAGAGTATGAATAATTCTCCGTACCTCGTGAGGATGTCGACGGCCGGGATGGGGTTAAGATAACTAATACATATAATATACTATTTAACAGAAAAAACAGTAACCTTAGTCATGGTTCACAACAAAGAAGCATTGTTTTCTTTCCAATAAGAGTCATTTAATGAAATTCCGAGTGGACCTCAAGATTAAACGAATTAATATAACAATTAATAAGTCGAAGATTTAGTACTGGCCCTTCATATGTCACAAAAGCTCTCTTTTCATTCCCCGCAGTGGAGATATACTCGTGAAGAAACACAGAATAAATAAATAAATTGGTTATATTTTGTTTCATGTAATGGTTTTTGTAATTTCTAATAATACTAGCGTACGTGCTCGGTTTGATTTTTTATTTAATACAAAACGTGCGTAGACGCACGTATCTTATACCGGGAATAAATCGAGTGCATTTCTCGTATTGATATCACTATGTTTTTAAAGATTATACACGAGTATAAAAGTGTTAAAAAATCATTAAAAAAATTGTTATTAGTTACTCGTATACTATTATTCTACAGATGAAAAAAACTAGAAATAAATTTGTCAATAGTAGGATGTTGCCATAAAAAACATCTAATGGATGTCATTTACATGTTTAAAGTAGTCGACTTCCATCAATGTCTTTTTAATCAGGACATCTTATCAAATATCCGCGAAACCGGACCATCATTGCAAAAAAGCGAGCTCCCACATTAGTACACCTGCATGTCACATTCTAAATTGACGTATCTATTAGGTGATGCGGTGAAGAGCGGCCCGGCCCACGCCTCAAGGTTACGCCACGCAACACTTTCTCCGTCCGCAGTTCGTTGCTCTCCGAATTTTGCATCTCCGTATCAATGGCGAACAACCCCAACAGGCCAACACCATGAAACTTTTACATAAAATATGCAAAATTCAACATAAACGCCTGCGTAATAGAGTCGAATTCACATCACTACATTCTACTCGTTGACGTATACGTTCAATGCCCGTATTAATGGCACTGAGAAACGTAACGTGGCCCACTTTCTCTTTTAAGCACACGTGGTCTCTTTCTTACGAGCTAGCTCTGAAGCGGTTGGAGCGAGATGACGGTATTTAAAAGGCTTTATCGTGGAAGCTGGGTAGCTCGCTTTCTTCGGCGCACTTGGCATTGGAGGTGCACTAAGTCCGGTAACTTTCGTTAGAACGATTGTGTGGATTCCGAGAGCTGTATTGTGCTAATCATGTAATATTTCAGTTTGGTACTTATAATACTTTCATCGATTACATACATAGTATGAGATAATGGCGGCAAAATTTTTGACAGTTGCCAATAAATCTACTGCATATAAACTAAATAAGGTCCGATGAAAAATATTTTTACGTGACAAGTCACGAAAATTATTTTATATTAAACACTAGATGTTGCCCGCGGCTTTACCCACGTGCGAGTAAATAATAGCAATAAAAGGTTGTCAATTTCTTTCTAAGATTGGTTGCCAGGCAACGCTTTGTTTTTTAACACTTCTTTTAATTTGGCTCAAATATACATCTTAATGGGTCTTCCCATAGAAATTAAACGTATTTGCAATGAAAAATGTTCTACGGTATTATACATCTCCTCAACAATTTTCTCGCCAAGAAACATATAAGGACGCTCCGTTAAACCGTGAAAGAAAGACATACGAACACACTATCGTATTAATAATATTCGTATAGATTCACATCATTTTACGCTTTATTTTTATGAAATAAAATTGATTTATATACTTATATAATTAAAGCCTTATTAAAGCGCCTTCGTTAATAACAAAGAAAATAGTACGGTTATAAAAGACGAAATTTAAAAAAAAAAGTCCTAAAACACTTCCCAAATAATGAATTGAAATATTATACATACATATATATTTTAACTTATTATTTTTATATCTTCAACAACCACAAATTGAAGAAGTTAAGAACAGCAGAATGTGATAGTAAAACTAATAGTATTTTAGTTGAAGAAAAATAAAAATGATAAAGTAGCATATTAACGTAATTTATTAAAAATAAGACAGTTCAAGGCTGATTTATAAGTTATTTAGGAAATAACAAGCTAATAAACGATATCTGAACAGAGCTGGATCCACTTCGATAAGCATGTATTAGGAGAGACTAGTACATTACTACAGTACTATAATAAAGCCGACATTAACACGCAACACTAAATTATAGCCCGAATTAGAAAAGTGTACAAGATATAGTCTAGTTTCAAAGAACCCTCCCAATATTTCCATTCTCGTGGAGCCGGAACTTCCGAGTGGAGAAACGCGCCTCGATCCGACATCACTCTACACTTCGTAATTTCGCGACAACCGATACCCGCTATCGTGTAACCAAAGCTTGATGTCTCTCACTGCTCTGTACTTACTTAAATAACCACTCTTTTTACAATGCTTTAAACTTGAAATTACTTATGTCATTATTATGAACATTAAATAAATTACGTCGGCCGAAACAACATACTTTACGAACTTAAAATGTCACGTAATGAGTAAAAGAAGGACAATTCCAAGATCTTTTTTTAGAAACTAGTTCAAAAGTACCTATCAGGTAATAGTGTAATTTTTACAGACGGATATATAAGTGTCTAATTAAATATGAAATTTTAGAAACAGCGTATCACTGCGAGAAATCTTAAACTGCTCACAGTTATATATAGGCCTCGGACATTACGTGTCGGACATTACGGGTAGGATACTGAAGAGAAAGTCGGTTCAAGGACGACTGTGCCGGTCTCTTTATTGCGTAACGCGTTAAGTTGTAACTCATCATACCTTGCAGTGGATTCCCCCACGTTTTTAAAGTAAAGAATCTTAGTTAATGGGGCCAGCGACAATTACCAGTAAGGCATTTCATTTTTCTTGTAAAAAGTTGGGCGGAGGTTTTTATTCAAATTTTTTACGCTAACTTACGTTAGAAATATGGATATTGTTTTCAGACATTTCGGAAAATATCTATGACGTTATTGGATCATTATTATATGGAGTTGAATATTATATATGTATATATTATAATATTATATGGAGATATAGCTTGGAAAATACTTAGGTTATACCTAAGTCTTTGTAAGTCTAATGGACAAAGTTCTACACTCGCAGAGATCTCGCCAAAGTTTACTAAGTTCCTCAAATAAATACATCTCTGTCCTCTTCAGCTCAGTATTTAATTCAATCCCTAATCTCTTTTAAAACTTTCTTTCCCAGCAATTATCTACGCTGTTTAACTATAATGACTTCCCTCGTCTGGAGCCAACCTTGAGTTTACTATCAGATTATGCTTGTCATAAAAACGCATTGTCATGGAAAATACAAGAATATGTAAAATTTCAACTACGTGGGACAAAAGTAGTAGTTCTAACTTAGCTACTAAAATTTGAAGTACACCAGCGCTGTAACTAGTAAGTTTAACAGCTTATAAAAATATGAAACATAGATATATACTGCATAAATACTTTAAAACATTGAGTTATACAAGACTCTTAGACACATAAGACACAAGACACTACAACAGGGCTTATCAAAAGCTTGCATTAAAGATACTCGCATCTACTAACAGTACTATCATTAATCATTTGTACGCCATTACGAGCGCCGAAACCTTACTATAGTATTATCTTATGTCATGCACGAAGCGAAGCAGCTGATACATATTTTCATATCCCAGATTCGTAATCAGTAGGATGCGGAGAAGAGAAAGTCGATTCAAGGACGAGGGCATCGCTCCCGATGTTGCGTAACTACGTGAGATAATCGACGCCGGACCAACTTCATGCCGCCGTCGCCATTGTGTTGAAATCACAATGCGGATGCCGATTTAAGGACAAAGACCTCGATCCGCTTTCTGACCCATCACCGAATTTCTTAGATACAATGCTTTCACTCAGATTCTTTCGATTGCATAAACCTACTACGCATGGTAATATGCGTTAAGTAGACCGATACACCGTGGTGACCTACTAAATTAAAACACTTGTGTTTTAAAATATTTTATATTATTATCAGAATATGAAAATGTATGTGATAACAAAATTTTGGGTCTTCACTAGTACCGACACTGAGTGACTTCAATCGTTTGATGATTATAATATATTGATAATAATAATAAAATACCCCATTAGTATGTCTTTCGCACGATATAGGTAATTTGTTTAAGCTCAGTACAATTTTTTTTGTATAAATGAATATCTTTGTACAAAAAAAATCATAAAAAAAGAAGATGTTCAACATTATGAAATTGTCAATTCGGCATTCTAATTTTGATAAATACAGTACATCAACAAATATTTTAAGTCGTTCATAAGAATACAATCAATTTTACATTGTTATATGACTATAAAAAGTGTGTATTGATGTTTACAAACAAGAATTAGTGTCCTGTATTACAACTGGCCTCCAAAATCCTTCAGCGAGCACTTTCACCGGCACATGTACTCCAAACGGACTCGCAGATGCATTACGTAATCCGAACGACCCACGGTCGATCTTACTACGCTGAAGTAATTATACAGAGAGAAAGTTTTATATTTTGGCAAAGAAATGATCGAGTGAACATGATATATAGAGGCTGTTTCCGTCTTTAAATGTACGACTGGCGCATTTCATTGCGCAACCGAATTTGAGATCGAGATTGCGCAACGAAGTTTTTTAACGTCTGCACGCATATAATTTGAATAGCACAACAGTTGCTATGAGCAATTTCAGTGTCATTTTACTTTTAAGTAGCTTTTACTTTTAATGGTTTATAATTACAAAACTAATAGCTTTCGTGTTATTTGATATAATATGTATGAATAATATGCGAAGTATTCGATTTTAGTAAAGGTTAAGTGAGTCAATTTATAAATAGGATACAATGAATGAAAGAGCATTGTAAGCCTTTCAATGACAATATTTTACATACTTATTATTCATTTGAATGAAAACGGAAAAATAAATAAAATGCCGAATAATTTTTAGTCTAAGTTTTCAAATACTTACAAAGATTTTTGTCCGTGTCATAAATTGTTGTGTGATGAGAGCGTAGAAAACCTGTAACAATGAAAAAATATGTTATTGGTCATCTATAATATAAATACATAGTGAACAGCATTCAAAATTCTCAAATTTCTTTCAGAAAATTAAATTTGGAATGTTTTTCATAGCATACTTAACAATCATAAATATTCTTTAGTTTCGAATTTCAAATTTAAATCATATACCAGATATATATTTAATCTGTGGAAAATTTAAAAATGATAATCTATTTATGTGATTCACAATTAGCATCTTTATAACTATTTTACTACTACAGTTAGTGCCTAATCTGTATCTAGTCCAGTCAAGTCACATTGTAGCTATTCACTGGTTCAGTGGCTGTTAAATTGTGGTTACGATGTGGTGGGTATCATGGATACGGTAGACACGCACTGATATTTTTATAACCACAATCCTCAAACAAACAAACAGGCCATGTGGTATTCATCAAGGTCGCCAATATAAACTAAGGCCAAAAAAGAAGTTATATATCAGCCATGAAAAAAAAACATCATAGCTGTAAGTTTTTTAACTATTTTTAGGAAGAATAGAAAGAGTACCTTGGTAAGATAAAAATGTTGCCATATAGGAAAAAAATAAATGTCCCTATTTTTCTATAATTGGCGGGATACCACTTTCTATTTTCGAAAAAAAAATATTCCCAAACTCGTATGTGAGTCGGCGTTCGTACACAATATTATTACACACCTACATATTTTTTATGCTTATCTTTAAATCAACATGATATTAAGAACTATTCGTACAGACGTTTCTGAGTTTGTTTAAAAACAAGATCATTAAGAGTAACGTCAGGATAAAACTATCATATAGACACTGGCGACATTCAAAAGGAACAAAGGCCATCAACTGGTCCATTACAACAAGAAGAATCATGCACAAGGGAAGTTGCTAAAATCTAATGAAAGCCATACATACTTATAGAAGCTATTGCCAAAAGAGTCATTTCAATAAAATTATTTTTACATATTCAAACTTAGGTACATTCATCTAAAGATGATCCGTGATATTATTTTTAATGCGTGATTTTATTTATATTATTATTAATAGAGTTTTATAAAAAAATTACTTCCTTTTAAATTGTTGTTTTAAGCATTAATTAGAGCGCTAAATTGTTGATCAGATTTGCGTACTGAGTTTTATCGCGTCAATGAATTCGTTGGGACGTAGATATGGCCGGATATAAGAAGAGTAACGTTGCATCTATGTTAAATGTACTGTTATAATTATATATTAGACTCTCTTGTGTATTAGACTACACATAAAATAAACAATTCTAACTTATGACTCGTAACACATCGTCTGTATCTTCGCGAAGAATAGATAATAGATATTTTGAAAGACTTGACAGTTTGAAGTTACTATTTATCATCCTAGTATTGTATTTTCTAGTAAAGTACACGGAGAAGTCGGATATGAATAAGAACCGTTCGTTGTTTGTTGAAAGAGAGTGAAATCGTCCTTGCGAACAATACCACGGGGTACAATGGTCTATTTTCGCGATAAGCCCACTTCCTGTGTCGCAACCGCTACTTAAATGCGAAAGTGAAAGCTTTTTGCATCATTATCTTTTAACAACAGTCTGTTTTATCTTTATTGTGTTAAATATAGGTAAGAGTTAGAATACTAATTATGTGATACTCACACACTGTAATAAGAGCACACATAAAACTTGTGTGATTTATAGATTATCGATAATTTTATATAATTAAAATCACACATTACATAATAACTATTAACTGAATATTCGGAGCGAGGAGGTATTATCTAAAACCAAGTCATGTTGATACCTAATATCGATATCCAATCAATCCAATAGTTGTGCACACTGATACGTTATATATCGATACAGTTGTACTTATACCCGTATACAAGATGAAAGTGGTGAAATCTTTAGCAGGTCGAGAAATCGCTGCCATAATAAATAATGCACTAGTTGGAGACAGCCCTTCGCTCGCTATCCTACTAGACGAGTATTTGACAAGAATTATTGACAGTTACAATTGTAATAAATAGATAGTTTAAAATGCAATAAAACACGCCTTTATACAGAAAAAATAGAAATATGTATACTGGTATGTAGCATTAGACCATACTTATAATAAAAATGTATGGACTTCGAAAATAAAGCATTATGTTAAATTTAAAAGTTATTATTAAAAGAGGTAGGTAATTCCAAATTCAGCTTTCAAAATTACACCCAAACAAGTATTATAAGTTAAATATTTTTTTTACAAAACATCATAATTTTAGTTAAGAAATAAACATTAAAAACTCTTCTGCAACCATTAAGTGTATAAGGCGTATAGACACTAAATTCTTTTAAAATGACTCGGAATTCGACCACAGTGTAATTACATTTCGCAAAGATGAAAGTGAATAATTGAATTTTAATAAATGATAATAAGATGTGCTAGCATCCAGATCTTTCTTGGTTTATTGCAGTCGAGAGAGAAGCTGTTAAATCAATGCGTGTCGGGCCTTAACAGCCGTGGCCGTACGTCCAACGAACAGATTTCTAATCCTCATGCAATCACTTATTTCGACGTGTTCATTGATTGCACCATAAATGTAACAGCTGTAATAATATATAAAATGTAATTATGAGCGTTTACACTTATAATATTTGTATTTACTTCAGTTCTCTATATTAAAAAAAGTTTTGTGTAACCTTTATTATTATTATTATTGATTATAAAAGTTATATCTCTCGGAAGACGTGAATTTAGCCGAAGAAAAGGCCGCAATGAAGGTGTTGATTTTAAAAGAGAAATTTCTTTACTGTATGACTTGGGATGGACGTGTATCTAGTATATTGAAGCTGGTATGTGAAGTTATTCCAGTACAAAACATAATAATTAGACCAATGTTGAGTTCCTACTGGGACTTCCATTACTGTGCAAATATTTCTCACTATCAATTATAAATATGAATAGGAAATAACGCACTAATTACATACGGTATTTTTACATAAATTTGATGTTCATTTAGATATTTCGTTTGGTATATAAAACTCGCTCAACGCCCATTTGCTTTCCCCAACAAAGTGGGGATGTAATGTGTATGTACACAATAAGACGCTTCATAAACATAAAACTTACGACCACAATTAAGTAAAAAATGTTTTCACAATAATTACTATAATTACTTTAACTTAATTATTTTGTGTTTATTTTTTATTTATTTATTATTATTATTTATTATAGTGTCTCTTTTAATGCAAACTGACTGAAATTGATAGGTATAACCATCAGTGAACATAACTTTTTAAGACAGAAGAGTAAGAGATTTGACGTAATTAAAATCAAAAGACGAAAGAAAATTAAACTTTAATTAGTGCAAATGGAAAGTAACATTTGGACAAAATGAAATGCGATTGAATTTGGACCCAGATTTAGTGGGTATCTAGTTTATATAACCAACAATAAGTATTAAAAAATTCAGATCACTTCTTTGCTTCAATAATGTGTAAAAACACAATTTTACAGAAGAGCATTTTTTAACTTACAAAAATTATTTTATTTAATTTTGTTTGTACTTTATTTTTTTTACCTTTATTGTAGATTACGTACAAACTTAGCTATCTC